>PNEQ01040746.1:0-13881 GCA_003012365.1 Medauroidea extradentata | reverse complement strand
GGACGACACCGTTGGTAGCATTGTCATATTGTTAGATTAATATCAGCAAGCTCAGGCCTGGATACATATAAATTCTGTTTGAAAGGGAAGAGAGACGTGAAACCATATAATCATATCCAAAAATTAGTCGGCCACACCGGTTGTAGTAATTTGCCAAGGCAGTACGTCACAGCGCATGTGCTCTGTAGACGTATGTTATAAGTATGGACGACTGCTGTACTTATGAAAACACTATTCCTGGTTGCTATTTCATTAAAAACAATACGTGAAAACAAAATTTACCACTTGACAGAACATAAAAATATAGAACCTGTGGCACGACTTCCTTTAAATGCTTTGCGTAAGAATGTGGTAAATTTAGGATGTTGCTTTCCTTACGAGTAGAAGATTTTGTACAATTATTGATAGCTGGATACTAAGTACCAATAAACAGTTTGGATTCTTAAACAGAAAGTTAACAACATAAGCGCGAAACCAAACTGATTCGCCGATTTATCAGAACCACGGAGAAATTACATTTTTTTTTTTCATCGGAGAAAATATATTTCCACATGAAAACAGCCATCTAATGTCACGGAGTATCTGGTAAACTGCTATAAAAATTTTAACATGTGGCTCATCCGGTATACGTTGCTGCTGAATGTAATTCAGAGACGAACATGAGAGAGACATTAAAAGTAAAAAAGGAAATCAGTAATAAAAGGTGAGGAAAAAAATTGAATGTAAATAAATTGTTTGCATGCATAATGGCCTCTGTCAAAACAGGATACGAAATTGTGTGTTATTAAAGGCTGTTTGACATCTGATTGCTCAACAGAAAGCTAGTCAAGTCTACCAGAAACTTCTATCAAATCTGTATTTGAAGTAAACATTGCCAATATCTACAACTCAAACCTGAAACTGCTGGCAGCGTGAAAGCTAAGCGGAAAGTTGGGAACGATACAAATATCGTGATTGAATTGTTTATTTTCTATGCACTAAGTATTGCAGGAACTCTCTTATTAGTAATAACTAGAGGCCAGATTATTTCGCGTATTGATTCCAGGTCAGGTTGAATGCCAAAATTGTATACTTCACTACTTCTTCTGTGATTAGACAACACCTGTTTTAACACATATTTGACGACTGCAAGCCAGTGATAAATATGGAAACAAGTCGTGGTGGTAACACGGGTTACGGTCTGAAGCCAACGAATATTTGACTTTGGCCAGTGTGTGTATAGGTCTGAGAAGTCTACGCTGTTGGCAGATTAATACGCGAAATACTCGTGCCTCTAGTAATAACCATATGATGATGAGTTTTCAGCCCGAGGCTGGTTTGCTCCTCAGGCACAGAATATTTAGGAATACAGAAGTGAAACAGCCCGTAGGACAGCGAATTCAGTCACACACGCCAGCAACATGGCTTCCCTGGCCAGCAAAATGGAGGATATGCCTACGGCCAATCAGCTAGGGAAATCTGCCGTAACAAGCAGGAACCAAACATGCACGGGGATTCTAGCAACAACCTCGGGCAGCCAATAAGCGGCGAAGTTCGCCCATATCAAATGAGCCACCACGTTATTTCACGTCTGTATTACTGTTTAGTCTGTGGTTTAGGCACAACTAACCGATGATTAGAGACCTAAAAAATTCGCGTTTTATTTTATTCGCAAGCTAGAGTTCCAGCAACTATAGGTCTGCATCACGTTTACAATTGGCCGTTGTCTTGCTCGACACTTGCTGGAAGTAGCTGAGCCAATAATAAAACTGTCTCTGAATACAGGCCCATTTCACTGTGTCAGCGAGCAGCTAATAAACAACTGCTGTCTGCACGATTTCACATATATTCTTGGAGACTAGCTTACAGGTCAGTGAACCCGTTACTTTTTCCGGGCTCTACCGATGATATATTATGGTGGTTTGTCATTGCCGTCTTCAGGATGAGGATATGTAGACAACACAACATCCTATCCTGAACCCGGAGAGGCAACTATACATTTTTCTTCACTGCCTGTAACAGAGCTCATGTTTCTTGGTACACAAGCCATGAGCTCTATCCACTGAGCCAAGCATTCGGACATAGTTGGAGTGATATTCACTAAAGATATTGGCAGAATTCTGAGTGCTTATTGTGTAGTTAATAAAACTAATGTTCAACTGAATGGCATTGACCAGACAAACCCTGTTTGAATAAACTGTTGGCATACAGCGTATGTTCGAAAAATTAATGTACTGAAATTGTAAAGAAAGTTAGGTAATTTACTGTGGCCATTTGGCCATGTCGCCGAGCTGTGTGAGAAACTTAGGCTGATAACGTTAATTAGAAAACTGTACAACGTGCGTGTAAGACGTTTGATAGAAACAGCATTCAAAGAAGTTTACATGCTTGTAAAACCATTTTAGTTCATTTACAAATTCTGAAAGCATATTTTCTCGCATCCAGGGGCACACGCAGATTTTTTTTTCGGGATACTTATCAATTATTTTATTGTCGGGTTAATGCAAAGAATGTAATATTCCTTGGGTATAAATATTTTACATATTCTTGTAAATTATGCTCCGTATTAGATAACGCTAATATTCTGTTTCTGAAAAATTACCATTGCTCAAAAGTATTTCTCACTTTTTCGGGAGGGGTTTCAACAGCCAACCACTCCCCTCGCCCCCCCCCCTCTTCCTTGGATTAGCAAATAATCGTGGCCATCAAAAATGTGAAAAAGAACGTTTTGGTGTTTATTTTTTACGAAAATCTTGCTGCAGTATGTTAAAATATATAGGAGTGTACAATATACCTTAAACGTTAATATTACGTCCTAAAATTATGGAGTAATGCCTGTCTCTCTCATCAAAGTGGCGAGGTATCTAAGAGAAGGCATCACGCCATGCAAGATACTTGTGCATATAGTGTAGGTAGGGCTTATGTGTGATAGTGTTGTTTCACCTATAGCGCTATGCATTTCTAGATCTAGAACGCACGAAGTATAATGCTCTGGCACATGCAGAACATGTTTCTACTATATGCCTGCAACTAGCGGTTCTCTAAAGACAAATGTAAAATGTTTGCAAATGAACGTTACAAGCAAACATGCTAGTCTTCCTATGTCTATCTGCTCATTGAATTTCACTTTAGTGGGATTGAAATATGCCTTTATTAGCTATACCATTTCACTTGTTCATAGTGTGTGTGTCTACGAAAAGAAATCACACTTTAGAAAGTGTTTCTAAGAACTTTTAAAACACCGTGGGCATTGGAAATAATATTTTCGAGCTCTCTAAAATGACAAAAAACCTTAGAGTGAATATAAGATAGCACAATAATAGGCTCTTCGCATGTGAGAAACATAAAATGTGATCGTAGGCAAAATAATATTTCTGCCATTAAACATTCCAGAATTTTATATTTTTTGTTCGAATAAATTTAACTTTTAATTAAAGGTTTGTAATTTATTATTTAATGAAGTGAGAAATAAAATATAAAAGTATAGATGTCAAAATTACATTTCGCAACGTAAATGTTAGTCGTGTACACGAAATGACTGTCGTTCACGAACAACAAAAGACAAATGAAAGTGAGTGGCTTACAGTTAACACTATTTGAGTTAGGAACAGTTATAAAACTTACATGATTCACAAATCTGACTCTAAACGTGCATACACATCGATAAGTAAATTATTCAGTACACAACAGGCAAGCAAACATTACAAATAACATGTTTCGTATAAAACAGTAAAATACAAACAAGTATAAACATAGCCTGTGCTTACATAAGCACGTCCTTCGTATTGTAAACGTCAAGGGTCACGTGATCGTAGTAACAACAGAACGTGTTTGCATCAGGATTTTACTACTGAGCAGCCCGGTCAGCACTCTACCTACCTTCTCACTCTAAGAAAAAAACACATCATTTTCGCACAACTATATTACAAAGTATACTGCTCAAGTCGATAATAAACTATTATATGGACCTACAGTGAACTTTGCCGCAGACATTCCATTAAGAAATTATAAGGATCGCTATTTGATCTCCATAGTTCCAGCGGTGCAACTGAAACACTGCGCGACAGTACATCACCTTGAAAAAATGAGTGACGTGTCACTAGGCGCGCATGACATTATAACTGTTATCGCTCCTTCATTTTTGTGACTCTAATTAACAAAACCACTCCATGCACACGGGCCTATCAAGAAGCCAGTTAGGAGCACACATATTACAAGAATTAACGCAGAAAAGCTTAGTTTTATTGTGTACCGTTCCCGATATTTTGCGAAAATATTACTCTTAACTACTTGATATTTTATGTCAAATATATAATTTATAACCGCTGGAAGCTATACTATGTTTGTCATTCCTTTCAGATTTGTTTTTTATGCCGAATCTCCTAATGAATATTCTATCCTACAGATATTGAATTTTGAGATTAATTGCAGCTTAATTACCACACTCATCAGAAATTTATGACCAACACATCTCATTTACTTTCTTTTTTACTAGAATCATTTTTGAGCATAGTAGCAGATATTATCTAACCGCCTTTCAGTTTCTTGAAAAATAGTTTACATATTGTGACTGAAATTCCTAGTAAAATTACATGGTTTCTGTTTGTTAGTTAACTAACACCAATTTAAAAAAAAAATTAAATGATTAGTTGAAAACCTGAAATACCATTGCATTTAAAACCAATCAGACATTATATTATAAACTAGTTCCAACAAAACTAGTGCCAGTATTTCGATAACAGCTATTTTTATCCTGTATTTCGATACAAAAATGTAAACAGAGTTTTCGTTGTAATAGTATGGAATGTGTCTTAAATGAATACATATGGCATCAGACAACAAGCCTATTAACGTGACGATCTGTATTCGATTCCTGGTGAGGCCGAGCAAATTTTTTTTTCGCATGGCAGGAAATCTCACGTTTGACTCGTGCTTCGCATTACGTCACCTCCATATCATAGAGCCTCATTCTGCGCAGGGGCATAGCTCCTAAAATTCTCCGCGGGAAGGTGGGGTTTGCAAACCTAAAAGCACCAGTTCAGAATTGTAGGTTTCTCGAAGCCAATTTGCAAAAATTAAAAACAGCAATCCCAGACAATAGCTTTTGCCAACTTTCAGAGCAAAATTTTTTTCTTGATTAACGTATATCTGAAGAACAATTTCTGACGTCGAAATCTTGTACATTTAATTTCGGCGCAAGAGATGACGCTTAACAAATGTATAATTCTGGTTAAATGTTTGCTCATCAAGTTGGTAAATATAATTATCAAGGATTGCTGTTCCATGGTTTCCTATACTTACTTTCAAAAAAAGGGTAGATCTTAATTGAAGAATGCAGCGCTTATTTATCTACGACGCCCTCAGGAGGTGTAATGGTCACTACCTTCGGTAACTTATTTTTGCTTCCGTAAAATGGCATTAAGTTATATAAGATATTATATTACTAAAATGAAGAATATGTAACATTATTGTATGTAGAGTCAGGTAGATTTTTTAAAGTTTGCCCCTGCTTCAAGGAATCAGAGGGAAACAATATACCCTCCCCCTCCTCCTGTTGTTACGACCACAAAAAAGAGACGAAACTAAATGATATTTTCGTGGGCTCTTATTTGCTCTATGTTTGGCGTATAAGGCAGAAATTCTTGCCAACGTAACGGCCAGTTAACAGCTAATAGCACCAATTTTTAATTTTCAAAACTAAGATTGTTATTCGCGAGACTAATTTTGTTTGATGTGTTTGTCCAAAATATGCTTTGTTGCATATTCATTTATAACTTCTCCATCAAGTACGAACATTTTATTTCTCGCATTTCGTAAATATGTTAGCAACCATGATTACTACAAGTATATTGTATAATACGTTTTTAAGAGAATTAGAGGCTTAAAACTCATTAGAATGATATATTTAAAGAAGGAAAAATTTTAATTAGGTCTTGACTAGCATCTAAATGGTGCACAGTACTTTAATTGTGCTGTAAATTCAACATAACCTCAAATTCGTATAACCTGTATAATAGAAGTATATTGTGTATAAATATTGGCATTTATGGATGTCTTGAAATATCAAAAATATCAATAACTAGGGTGGTGAAACTCAAATTATTTCGTTGCAGCAACCATTACATAACTTTACTTTCTATCGTCTCCATCCATCTCGTGGTATGTGCAAATAATCATTTCGTTTCTGTTACACAACACAGACAAATTCAGGTTCATAATTTACTGATAGGACGATAACTTAGAATAAACACAGTCGTTTGGAGTAAACACTCGGTTTTTTTTCCTCACGAAAATTCAGCGATTCGTGAATTAATAATTTACCAGGGATAGTGCGCCCTAAAACCGTTACGAAGAAGACGACACAAAATCGATAGGTTCAGGGCACGGTCGTAGAAGAACAGGTCTGGACACTCGCATATCTAACAATGTATTTTGCTTGACCCCCTTGTTGTTTGGCTGTAGTTCGTCAAGTTACCGAGAATGTTGTACTTTTTGGCGCTGTTTTCCGGGCGGTCGGACTCAAATTCCGTCCACTTTTTTCCATTGTTAAATTTATAAAGTAAATAAAGATTGCTGGAGCTTTTCTTAAATTTGTGAGCGAAGAAAGTATTTCATAAATTGATAAAAAATACGTTTTGATAAATTCTTTATCTTAGTGGAACGGAAGTGGGCGGAGTTTAGTCCGACCCCGTAACATCAGCGCCAATAAAAGACAATATTCTCGGTGACTTGGTGAACTACAGCCAAACAACAAGGGGGTCAAATATCCAGGTGAGTGTCCAGACCTGTTCTTCTACGACCGTGGTTCAGGGTAGCCAATATAATGTTTAAAGTACGACTTGAGTTATACAACTTCTTAACTGAATAATAATTATTCAATATTTACGTTTCAATCAGTTTCAGACTTCAATATATCCAGTTTTAAATAAGATTTGTCATTAGAATTAATTATATTATATTAGACAAATAATTTATTGTACTTTCTGCTGTTGGCTAACTCATTCTGGCTTATATTTTAACGGCCCATGTATTCCCTGCCCCCTGGTTACGCCCACGATTCTACGCAAAGAGTCAGGGTTCTGCAGACGCCTTTAGACAGTGTCCAGAGGTGTGTCATAAGCACGACCGTAGAAGAACAGGTCTGGACTCTGGACACTCGCCTGAAAACTTGATCCTCCTGTTGTTTGGCTGTAGTTCACCAAGTTACCGAGAATATTGTGTTTTATTGGCGCTGCAGTTAGGGCGGTCGGACTCAAACTCCGCCCACTTCCTTTCCACTAAGATAAACGATTTATCAAAACGTAATTTTTATCAATTTACGAAATACTTTCTTCGCTCACAAATTTAAGAAAAGGCTGCAGCAATCTTTATTTACTTTATAAATTTAACAATGGAAAAAAGTGGGTGGAGTTTGGGTCTGACAGCCCTAACTGAAGCGCCAATAAAACACAATATTCTCGGTAACTTGGTGAACTGCAGCCAAACAACAAGGGGGTCTATCAAAGTACATTGTAAGATTGGCGAGTGACCAGACCTGTTCTTCTACGACCGTTGTCATAAGTAATCTGTGTTGAGATGTTTTAATAGGATAATTATTTTGTTTATTATTTACAACGCGGTGGTATAACCCAGCAGGACTGTGAAACGCGGCGGAAGTGCGTGGTTGTCGGTGTGCACGTAACCGACACAACTTCCTGTTCCTGGGTATCCCCGCGGCTGTTTACTGGTCGTTCATACTGTATTCATAGTCCTAAGCGATGTTCCTCTCCAAGGTCGCGTTCCTTGCTCAGCTGGTCACAGAGACGCTCTCGGTGCTCGTAGTCACAGCCCCGCCCTGCTCACAACACCCTTCACCGGGGTTTATCTTAACTGCTTAGAACAACTACAAACTTAAGAATTAAGACTTTAGCAGTAAGAATAACTATTTCCATCACATTGATTTAAGGTGCAGCACAACCGTCTGAAATTATCAATACTTTTCCTGTTTCAAGGTTTACAGAAGATTATGTAGATATTTTTACTCGTGCTCTAAATGCTTATGTACTACACAACTTTTTTACATTGTTAGATAATGCATTACTTCCATATTTTTGACATTTACTGGAAGATAAAAAACTGCATTATTTCTTATCCTTCAACAAATCTTTATTATACGGATGTGAATTTGCTATATGACAATACAAAACGGTGCAGTTAACTAATATTTAATGCACGAAATGCCAAAAATTTGGATATGCCTGCAGGAATGCTCGTAGTGGGGAAAATTTTTATATTAAAATTTACCGTGCATCATTTCCCTTAAATCGAAGCATTTGCAACTGAACTGTTACTGCTTAAGTCAAGCAGTGGATATCGTAAATTTAGTCAATCAGAGAAAAGTTCGGTGTTCCTATGATGACATTCGTAATTCACGTTATAACCGCCATCTTATTTTAACGCACAAAATACACACACAAGACGGGGTATTTTTAATTAAAGAAATATAATTTGTCTGGTATATGTAGTTTACAGCTGTAAATACTAGTGCAGCAACGTTTACATGGCTCGCAATAATATTTATTTCAATATTTTACTAAACTTTTTACTATAGCCTTTGGTAAAATCAAAACAGCCAAAAATACAATTTCGAAAGTCTGTTACTTTTGACTGTACTGGGGTAATAACGTCGTTAACATGTACGCTCGTTTTTTTTAATGTACTTATTTCTACTTAAGACTACTTATTACTACTTAAGTTTTTAATTGTGTAACTCCGTTTAGATAGAAGGGCATGCAACATCACGTCAAACACGGTATATACATGTGAGGAGTAGTATTTCAATACAAGACATGTCCAAAAATCTTCTTAAATAAGTCAAACATGTATTGCATGTTAGGTTGGTGGAATACAGACGGATACGTCATCAGATTTAATAACAATAAATTACATGTCCCATTTAAAAAGTAGGCGAAATTTTGTGTTTTCATTCAAAAACAGATATGTTCGCCCTACTACAGTTGTGTTTTCATAATATGAGCACGACAGCTATTAATTGTTCGTTTATTCGATTATTCGATTCGAGCTACGACGTGTCACCTCCTACAACTACATTTATAACTAGCCATTTCCATAATATTCATACGTAACTTGATGTAAAAACTTTGCTTTAATGAAGGATGAAGTATTATGTTTACATGTCATATTAATTACCATACCTTGACAGTTAAGATAATGACCAATTGCAAGCCTGCCATACTTAATTCTCGCCACTATTCAAACATAATATGTTAACAGGACAGCGAAAAAACGTATATTATACTTTTTTTCGCTGTCCTGTTGATTAGGATAAAGCGGATATTTCTTGTTCTAAAAATTTACTCCTCATATATATATATGTATATATATATATACAGTTGGAAGTTAATTTTAAACACGAAATTTACCAGTATAACTAATAAACATACTTTCCTTAACGTGGTGCGAATTCATGCTAAAAGCTTAATCATTTACGTATATCTCCGGATATTAAACAATAATATTTTAGTTAATAATTTTGCTACCTTCTGACATGGTTGATCTACAACAAAAATACTGGTTAAATCAAAGTTGGATAATAAAGTGTATAAATATAAAATGACATTTCTTATCGCTTCTGTAGTTCTTGACACACGTGTTAAATCTTCGAAATAGTTGGCTATACACATAACATGAACCTGCTACTAAAAATCCACGTTACCTTTCTTAGTACTTAGTGTGTACCGAGAAACATTGATAAGTGGTTCTGATATATTTCATGTGATAAAAAACAATTTGAAGGGTAACAGTTTTTAAATGTTTAATGATGTATGAACAAAGTACACAAAACTGAAGTCACTGTATTAGGTACAATGTGCATACCGGGCTACGTGTAGTTAATGGTTCGTTTAGATTTCTCATATCATTAACTTTTTTTTTTATTTCACGATTGTGTGACTACTAACAGAGCTTGAGAACAAAATTCATAAACGTCGTATCACTTTGCTAAGAACTGTACGTGTACACAGTTCAGTGAATTTCTAGAAAATGGTTAAGCTATATCGTGTGATCAAAAATGTTTAAATGGTTACCATGAAAATAATGTGAACACGGCATTAACTAAACACATAAACGTCAAGTTTACTTGGACGTACAATGATTTCACGAGATATCTAAGAAGCCAGACTTACTAAAAGTCATAACAAATTGTTTCTTAGATATCTCGTGTAATAATAATATGTCCTGATGACCAACATTAAGAAAATACGAACACGGCATGAACAGAAACGTTAAATTCACGTCACATTGCTAAGAACTGTATGTTTACCTAGTACGAAGTAATATTGAAAAAATATTTAATTAGATATCTCAATAATTTAATATACGATCAAACAACCACCATTTGGAAAATACTAACGCGATACAAACAGAAAACGTAAAAGTCTAGTCAACATAATAAGCACTATATTTGTAGAAATTTTGATATAAATCTGGAAAATAATATATCTTATATTTGGTGTGTTTAGATAAAATGTACACATACACACCATTTTGAAAATATGATCACGAATCAAATAAAATACGTTAAAGTCGAAGTAGTTTACTAATACGTATATATGTACCATGTTTGAGCAACTAGGAAAAATATCACCATAGAAACGTTATGTCATACTAAAATATAATCATGTCTAGCGTTTTGAAAATATGAACATAGGATAAGCGAAATAATTAAATGTCAGGACAACTTAGTATAAACTAAACGTGTACCAAGGTTGATGAAATTCGAAAAATAATTTCGTTAGATATTTCACATTCTGACAAAAATATATAAAAAAACTACCGTTCTAAATATATGAATGTAAATGAAATAAACAACATTCGAGTAAACTTTGTATGTAGAAACTTTAAGTGTGTCAAGTTTGATAAACTCTGGAAAGATATTTCATTAGGTCTACATCTGTCATATTATTCTAAAAATAGAAACATGGCAGCCGTTTTAAAAACTGGGACTTAGTAAGATCGAAATCTACAAAAATTTTGTCAGCTCGAGGGTCAGCTTAATATGTAGTACAAGCGTACCGAGTTTGACGAAATTCGAAAAAAAAAATCCTTCAAAAATTACATCTATCCTAAAATTATATAAACATCCGCCACTTTGGAACAATATATGCGGCATGAATGTGCACTTTTCTCGCGAGTATGTTTCAGGATTGTGATAATTGCAATAACTTCCTATTATGGCGGTGATTGAGTGTTACTGGCAAACACTGAAGACAGTACTAATGAAACGTAATGTTCACTACTTGATTACCTGTGAGATGTGAAATAAGAGCTTCTGGCTGAAGCTGATAACTAAGGCATTAAAAAAGCTCACCCATCATTATTCAACATATCAGCATTATTCTGTGGAGCGAATGCCATTCGCTGCAATTCTACCTAGTATGTCACACTAGACGGCAATTTTCATCACAATAATTTATATCAGACATTTTTATTTTTATAGATTTAGACAAAAATTGCGACTAATTATTTGTTTTATGAAATTTTTTTCATCTACTGTACATATTTTGCGTAATGACTTGTCAAATTCAAAATTTTCATGTCATGGTTTGACAGTAAACACTAAAACCATCTGACTTTCCAAACTGATTTGATTCGCACTCAATACTGATGTTGTACTCTACAACGCCTTATACATAAACCACAGAAAATATTATTTTTTTAATATTTAAAATGCTTTTGCATTTTTAAATTATTCTTTTAAATTTCAGCTTTTTTTTTCAACACAAACACATTTTATTATTTGTTTTGTATAGGTGTCCTTGCAGCCTACAACATCGTTATAGAGTGAGAATCAATTCAGTTCTCTAAGTCAGCTGGTTTTAATGTCGTACTTAAAACCATTACACGCAAATTTTGACTGTGATAAGCCATTATGTATACAATACGAGATATAATTACATTTCTTATGAACTAAATATTGTTACAAATTATGTGTTAAAATTGTACTTGGTATAAAATATAAAATTTTAAAACTCAATGATGAAAATTGCCCTTAATCGCTTGGCAGATTTCCACGGGCAGCCCCATCACCCATTTAGATTCCATAATGATTGAGTGTAACTCTTCTCATATATTTCCGAGGAACGTCTATTAGGAGATCAGGAATGAGTCAAACAACTCACAGGTATTTAACGTCCGTCTTGCCTAGCACCGGTGGCCGCTTTTCTCTTGTACAAAATTAAAAAACACGTAGACATATACACAGAACTAACATATTCTCTCTCTCTCTCTCTCTCTCTCTCTCTCTCTCTCTGCACTACACTTCGTAACATTGCAGCCATTATTTACAAGCTTAGGGTGACTGCAGAACAGAATAACTCTATGTTAATACGCCGGTGGACTACTAAATACCCAGGAAAAATCGTATTCATCTCTCTCTCTCTCTAGTGAGTATATGTATATACTAGCAGTCCCCCGCGGCTTTACTCGCGAGTATTATTCGTAACTGATAAAATTTCTTTAATTTAAAAACCTCTTTGTACACAAGATAGGTACTTCAGGCATCAAGTGTTAGAATGTCCAAGCGGCTAGTTGAACTAATTCTGCAGCAGGATAAGTAGCTATAGCTGTCCACGCGAAAAGCAGTCTTAAGTTTGTCCCTGCCACTAACAGCGACTTCGCCTGGGCCTTATTTATAGCCCTGCCTATTTGACGTTGTGGGGTAATTACAGACACATAAGGTAAGAGGTTAATCGAATGAGAAACATCTGTTTACCCTGTGCACAACCATTGGTGACGGTGCCCTCAATAATATATTTTCAAAATATTCACTTTAACTTTATTGACATTACAAAGTTTCAGAGGGCAAAGGTTTCGCGAAAACGTATTTGGTGCCCCAAACCTGAGATTAGTGAGATGATATATCGTCGGTTTACTGCCAAAAGTGACAAAGTCAAAATTATATAAAATTATAAAAATGCTAGGAACAATTGCACAAGTTTAAAGTCTATTCGTCGTTTCGTACTGTTGTGTCAAAGTGTAGTAACATACCACATTTTTGTTAATATCTACAATTTAATACTGTTTTTAAACGAAATAGCATTTATGACTTAATCACTTTTGGCAGTATGCCGACGATATGTTAGCTGATATTGTAGAGGAACCTAAGTGGAAAGCGAACTGCAATTTTACCTCTTTTGAAGACTACATGTAAATTGCACTAATTCGATCTGCCTTGTAGTTTTTGTGTGTCAGAATTGAACGTTCGCACGCAGCTTTTAACGGAATTCGAGCCCAGAACCTCCCGGAATTTGGACCTGAGTGACAAACAACTGCGTCACGTAACGTCGAAATAATTCATGAAAATAAAATTTATTGAAAAAAAATTAATTAAAAATAAAATATCTGTGTACTGGGCTCATAGAGGTTGTACAACACCACGTCTCGATAGATTACTGTAGTCAAACTCCTGTATAGGTTGTTTCTCGCTGCTCGTTCCTGCTTTTCGGATCGTCTGCCTTGATTATTGACCAACTAAGTTTTATTCTTAATAATCACGTTCCTTATAAAGAAATAAAAATTACATACATATTTTTTTTTAAATATTTATGTAAGCATCACTCTGACGCGAACAACACCTTAATATCGCTACTGGTTAGATAGATATCGTGGGTTGATGGAAAACAAATTTTGTGCTTTTTCACCCTTTTGGGTGTCGAATTTCGAAATATTTTCAATTTACATCTTAGACATTTGTATAAGTATCCAACTGAAGTGTAAATCACATCGCTAGCCCGTTCAGCCGAATCAAAATCAATCATTCACTAAAAAAAAAAAAAAAAAAAAAAAAAAAAAAAAAAAAAAAAAAAAAAAAAAAAAAAAAAAATAAAAATAAAAACAAAAAAA
>PNEQ01040745.1:65341-75987 GCA_003012365.1 Medauroidea extradentata | reverse complement strand
TGATGTATTGGATTTGACTGGTTGAGTTGGTAACAGTGAACAATGTATGTACCTACGGTTGTGCTGCAAAGTGGGCACTGAACTGTGAGATAAAGGAAAAATTGTACTGTAAATAGGGTGAATAGAAACAACTTCAGAGCAAAATGTTAGGTCATGAAGAGAACTTAAAATGTAGCAAAATTTTATTTGAGAAAAAAGTGTAAGCTAGGAACTTGTTTTTAATTTTGTTCCTATTCACCCAGTTTTACGGTACTGCATTATGGTACAGCCAATGCTTGGACATGTGGCAGCAGTGTGTGATCTGTACGTGGAAGTGTAGGTGCAAAGAAGCTCAGCAAAATATTGAATGGTATGTGGTGGAGTACGCAGGGGCAGGGTAGAGAAGAAGAAGGTAACTGTACACTATCTGTAATGATGAAGGAACTGAAATGGAGCACATTGAGAACTAAAAAACAGTTGAGGATGTAAACAGTTAGCAGGTTTGTTAAAGGATCTGGTTCATGCTGTTGATGACAAGAAGCAGGGGTATGCCTGCTTCATAGAATTCGAGAAGGCATTTGACAAAGTTCCCCGTGGAATCTTGTTGAGAAAAGTGTCATTACTGCTGGATGACAAGTGGGTGGTTGACTGGATTGAGGACTTTCTCAGGGGACCCTCTGCTATCTACCAGGATTGTAGATAAAATAAGACTGTTTGCAGATGACTGTGTACTATATACTGAGGTGGGCAGTGGAAACAACTTGCAGGAAGATTTTGATAGGTTGTGGTCTTGGAGGAGAACAGAATGAAGGTTAAACCTCACCAAGTTGGTGAGGTTTACTAGGAAGAGAATGGTAAGTAGAGAGGTATACAGATGGGATGGGTAGAGGTAGCCACAGAATATATCGGTATCTAGCGGTGGTTGTATAGGCTGATATAAGGTGGACAGAGTGGTCAAGAAGTGCTTTAGGACTGCTCAGGAGGGTGTTAAAGGGGGGTTAGTGATGAGCTGATGGGAAAGACATATTACACAAGAGTCCATCAAGTATTGGAATATGCTGCCATGGAGTACGTTGAGGTACAGGAGCTAGAGAAGGGCAGTGAGGTGGGTAAAGAATAAATGGAAGAGGCAGGGTCAGTCTGGGGAGGAGGAGAGAAACTTTAGGCCTAGGGTGATAAACGGGGAGGGAAGATGGGGTAGTTTGGCCTGCAAACTAAGGGAAAATGCAGAAAAAGTAGAAATTTCAGAGGGTGTGAAGAACGGAGAGGGGTTGACAGTCAATACTGATGAGGGAGTGGAATGCACTGCGGGAAGAGTTTGTGGCTGTGAAGGAGGTTGGAAGGTTTAGGAGAGGACTGGAGGATTGATGCTGTGAGGATGGGGAGTAGTCTGATCACCACCGGGCTTTAGCCCAATTGCGAGTGTAAAATGTATCAATTATAGGCTTCGAACATGCAGAATATGTTCACTCAAGCGGCTACCTTAACGTGAACAATAGAACAATTAAAGACATTTAGTTGTCTAGACCTTCCGGGAGATTAGCAACGAATTTGATTCCATCTCGCTTTTGTAGGTTTTAGGAATGATAAAAAGAAAACTTGAAACGAATTTCACTGCTGATTCCTCTCCCCCACTGTTCTCACGTCTTCCAGTCCACCACAGCTTTCTTTGGTAGGAAACATACGTACCTGCTACGTTACTTTCCATTCCCACCAGAAAAGCCGCCTTATTCTTTGACCTGGGGGATATACATCGCCTGAGGTAAAACCCAGAGGATATACTGGATGTTGCTTCCTCTTGGGCTTAAAGCGGACGTCGGTGATGCACGTGTGGCCGGGAAGTAGTGGGAGATGTTTGTTTCGGGAGCAGTGGTGGAGCTTGAGACAACACAGAGTAAAAAAGGTAAAAGTAAGAGTAAATAGAAGGATAGGAGAGTATTTTGCTCCTGGGGGTCTACTGTGATACTTTACTTCTGGTAAATATACTCACCTGTTACTGTCTTTCGTGAGCGACAGTGATACTTATAGTCACTAGTGATAGTCTTCACATAATATTCTCTAACACTTTTACATGGAAATACAACGTAAAGTTGATCTTATCTATCAACATTATAAAATTGAATCTAAATAATATTATAATTTGATTTAGCACCCTTAAAATTAATATCAACCTACTTATTTCATAATAATAATTTAAAAATAATAGTGTAATTTATGTCAAGTTATTGTTGAAATAAGCACTTATTGTAAATTCTTAACCAAACTCTTAATATAGGCCTATTTGGCATCACCGTAGGATATGATCTTTAAACCTTCATACATTTGACTACATTTTATATTTTCTCACTTTTCATAGAGTGTTTTGAAATACTAATTACTTAAGAGTTACTGGACCGAGGAACTATTTTTCTCTTAACGATTGAAGCACGAAACAGGGAAGGCTATAAGTCGAAAATAACACGTCCGTCAAACACCTCATCGCCTCTATACACGAAGGACTAAACTAGCGTGCAGTGTTTTCGTAGTAACTGTTTTTCAATGTGACTTCAAACGATGAATCCTGTTATTTTATTTCTGGGATGTATGTGGTAGAGTCCAATGCGGTTCCTATGATTTGGTTTTACGGTTTCGACTGATATCTCCTCAGCTACAGCAACGAGGAAATTTAATTTTTAGCACTTTTTGAGGAGCTTGGTAATCGTGTTTTTATTTAAGGAATGTCATTTTTAAAACCATAGGGACACAGTTTGAAGCGTGTCTTATTTGCGTAGATAAACGCATTAGAAACAATTTAAGTAATTATACATGAAAAAAAGATTTTCTGTACCACACTTCTCAGGCACCAGGTGCACTAACTCTTATTAACTTAAGTTTTAAATTGTATAAATCGTAGTTGTTCCTCTCTAGGATTCCGATTACAAACGTTTCTCGTTGAAAGATAAGAGTGTGCTGCGCGTACAAGAGATAGCAGCAATGGTACTATATTCGTATCTCCGGCCAAGAGATAGCAGTACGTGTGTTGTATTTAATTTGTCATTTGCGTCGGCAGTCAGAGTTAATATACGCAGCCCTATAATTATTTACGAAATGTAACCTATTACATTATTCAAGGGAAAATAAAATAATGTATTTCTATCTCCTTCCAAGCAACATTTTAAACGGATCTGTTCTCTGACGAGGATGGTTGTAAAACACAAACTTAAACGTGCCCGATCATTATGTAAAGAGAGTCACGAGACTTTGAAAGATAGTCACAGCGCCATTTTCTGTTACAGAATACAAATATTCGTCTTAAAGTTAGTTATTCAGTAACTGTCTTTGTACGAAGATCGTATAAGAGATTGGAAGTGTAACAGAATAGGCCCCCTGAAGAGATACATACGGTGGTCGGAAGTATATTCTGACCATTCTGACTGAACAACGCGTCACAAAATCAGTGACTTACTAGCATGGTGTGTCCACCTTTTCCGTCAGTCATCCAATTTACCAAAAAGCAAATGAGGTGTCCCAGATAATTTCATTGATCCGTCTTTCATGAAGGTGGATTTACAACGATCCGCCGCGTCCGCCCGTCATCCGTCCGTCCGCCAATTTTTTGGCCCGTTACGTTAGAAATGATAGCGAATCACAAAAACGCGTCATCCGTCCGTCGTTATTCCTTTAATTTGCAGTGGTACCAATGTACAAACAGAAAACTTCTGTGGGATATAAAAATTCCCTTAAATATATTATTTTTGTACAAAGTTTTACTAAATCTATAGCTGCTTATAATTGCAAACACTGTTCTTCGCTACAAAGAAATTTGACGAGCATAAATATTTACTAATTATGTTACTTATGGTGTAATGTGAGTAAGCGTTGTGTAAAAAATAATTTAGGTTGGGGTTTTAATTTTTCACGAATTCCAAAACTATCACTACCGTATTTTAAAATATAATTTACAGTATCATCTAATAAATATAAAAAGAAATTCACAGCCTTCTTATTAAAATAAACAGTTGAAACGATCATCGCCATCTTAAGAAGGTTGCAATTTCACCCGTCTGTCCGTAAAAAGTTAAAGCTTGGCAAGCTTCCCACGGACGGACGGATAGAATTATTCCAGACACCTGATTGGCTGGAAGCCACGTGATCGACGGACGGTTGACGGACGAACGCACGACGGAACTTTGTAAATCCACCTTAACCGAGACGAACTTAACGTTTAAGCTGGAACATCCATCGCCTTCTTTGATTAATTCGACTTCTGCACAACTTTTGTTTATGATTAATATTTCTTACAGTTGGAAACGATATAGCACAGAATATCACTTGGCTCTTTAAGGTCCCCTGGTAGTTTTACAGTGGTTTTGAAAATTTTATTTTGAAGCAACATAATATTCATATCGAAGAATCCCTACACTGTCATTTCCCAAGTATATCTTTATTTTTAGCTACTAATTATTTAGTAGCAACAAACCTAATAGTTTTTCTCATTTTCTAACACACAGTATCAGCAATTTTCGTATTAAAATAAGCCAAAATCAAGCAAAATAATTTTCTGTGGACGAACGGTGTATTAGTATGCAAAACGCTTATATAGAATTGTTCATCATTTCATCACATGACTGCTCTCTTAGTCTTGAATGTTTTTAAAACATTTCGTTAAACCTTTTTGGGTATTTTGCATCAGTGTGAAAGAAAACTGCCCAGCTAGTTGATTTGACACGCGAGTACCAGGGGAATTTTTTATAAAAATTAAAATATCAGCTTAAGAGCACATTGTAAATATCGATTAAGAAGATCAATTCAGTTGCCCTACATGTAAGTACAAAATGACAGTTTAAACAATGTTGCTAATAGCAGGGTATGTAACAAAGTGAGCGTAAATACTTGTGCGTCAAATTTGAAATTTCAACTCCGACTAAATAATTTTTATTCTTCTTCTGGTTATCTGCTCCTTCGTTAGAAGTAAACTTTTGACTTAGTATTTATAGTAGTACTTCTGTCTTATGTAGACTAATAATTGCCAACTTAGAACATAAAACGATTTGCAATGTTAAAGAGATGTGTAACGAGAAATTTGTAACGCAATGTACATAAGAAATTAAGTTTTATCTAAGTGAGATTGGTTGCAAAGTAAACTTGCAAGATGTACTGCTCTTATTACAATCACCAAAGATTTTCGGATGGCGGATGGACGAAGGACGAAGGCTGTGGACTATCGCAACGACAGCTATTGGGTTCTCATGTTTGCGTGTTTTGTTTTTTAAATGTAACTCCTTTTAATCTCAATAATTTCTACACATTGAACTTATCTCTGTGAATTAAAAAAAAATATCGTTGATTTTGTTCGATATTTTTTTTTCAAGCTGCGTAAACTTAATACAATTGCCATTTGTACACTGCTATAGAAATGACAGAATTTTCTGTAATACCGAATAAGTACATAGCAATATTAACAAACTGTAACCTTCTCTATCAGTGAACGAACCGAGGTTGGCGTAGTGGCTAGAGCAGTCGTCTCCCATCAAGGCGATCTGGGTTCGTTTTCCGACGGGGTCGGTCCACAAGTATTCGTGCCAGATGATGCCGATGGTCGACGGGTTTTCTCGGCGGTCACCGGTTTCTCACGCCCCTTCATTCCGGCATTGTTTCATACCTACCTCATGTCATCCTTCACCAGCACTAAAGATCTAGATGTTAAGCGGCGACTAAAATATCTACACTTCACTAGAAGTGAAAAAAGAAGAGCAATATTTAACATCTGAACCGTCAATTTATATGTTTATCATTTAATCTCGAATTATCTTAGTAAGCTACTATGTCCAAATATGCAATCAAAACAGGCACATGTAGGAAAAAGTTGGTAATCTAAGGTTGTATATTCATGGAATGCAGGAATCAAATCCGTAAGAGCTATTACTACTTTATTGCAATTCGCCGTAACTACAGTAGGTGCTCCGTGTGACGTTCATTCATAGTAATTTATTTGTATGACATACGTTAAAACCCTCTTGGCTGCTTATTCATGTGCTAGAAGGCATTGTTGACATATTTCACTAGTTTTGTTCACCGGTTGGAATTGCATACACCAAAAAGTTAAGAGACATTGGACCCGTGAATATTCAAAATTTTATATTTATGCCAAACACTGTTCTACTTTTACACACCAGATAACATGTAATTTCCCCGAATAAAAAAAATTTGGTCCCATAGTTTTAGCGTTATCACCTATCAAATTCACAAAATGCCAGTTGCGGTGTAGCCAAAATAATAAAAAATAATTAACTTACAGAAACAAGGTAATTCATATTCATTCTTAAAGAGGTGAACTACTTCAATACACTTTAGTAAACACTAAATTATACATTTTTGAATTTTTTAAAAATTTGTGAAAATGAGTACATTTTCGCATAAATTAGACTTTTGGCTACTATTGAAATTTTTAAACTAACTTTTGTCAAACATGTCATAAAATGCATTGATACACTGACTTTCAGTTCCTGTAGTTTTTTAATTCATTAGTTAATTACTCTTTTTGATTTTGGCTACATCGCAATGGCCATTTTGTGACTTTGATGAGTGACTATGCAAACACTATGGGGCCTAATTTTTTTTTTATTTACGGAAATTACGTGTTACCTGATGTGCAAAAGTTGAACAGTGTTTGACACAAATCTTAAAGAATTAAATTTTACGGGTCCAACGCTCTTAAGAGTGCAGGATAGATAAACTAACGCTGAAAACATAAATTGATTTCTACGCTTTCTTCGAAGCCAATGTGGATAAAATACTCAACGACAATCCTAGATAATGGTATTTGCCAATTTTATAAGTAAATATTTATCCATGATTACTAATCTGTTACGCGTGATCTCTTGCGCCGCAGTTAAATGCACGAGGTTCCGGCGTCAGAAGTTGTGCCTCAGAAGTTCGTTACACTGGAAACAATTTCGTTTAAAACGTTGGCTAAAACTATTGTCTAGGATTGTTATTGTTTAATCTTCGCAAATTGACTTCAAGAAACCCCTCAGTTATAGGTTAAATCTTTTAGCGTTGAATTATGTACCACGCCCTCTCAAGGGCATCCCAGAAGGAAAAAATATCATAATTTTATGTTTGTATAAAACAATGTTAGTTTTGTGGACGTCACTTGGGGGGGGGGGAACGTTATCCTCCTACAAAAAAACGTTATCTCATCCAGTTTTCCCATAATGGCAATCAAAATTTAAAATGTGCAATTTTTTACTTTATACACCACAACACAACACAATGAAAATAATGGAACGAAATAATTCACAGTGAAAGTACACGTCACGGGCTATGGATTTACGTATATATAAACCCATTCAACAATGTTTTGTATTTTTAAAACAATTTCAAAATTTGTAATTTTTTTGGTTTCGTTATAATTATTTTTAAAATACAAGGCTATTTTATGTTGGGTTTTCATATACGTTAAACCCTAGCCAGTGACATGTACTTTCACTGAGAATTATTTTGTTTCATTGTGTTGACTGGTTTTCGGGGTGTGTGTGAAGTAAAAACGCAAATTTTGACTTTGAAGTGACATTATGGGGAAACTGGCTGAGCTATTTTTTTTGTAAGATGATAATGTACTCCCAAAAAAAGTCTACAAAACAAACACTATTTCATACAATTATAAAACCATAAAATTTTCCCCTCTGCAACGTACTTAAAGAGCGCGGTCTACCGCAATTTTCATCGCCATTTTTTATTTTTATTTGTACCAGATATTTTTTTTCTTATTTTAGACGCAAAATGGGACAAAATTTGGATAATACGAAATTTTTTCATCTCACAGTTTTCGCGTAACGGCTTGTTAAAGTCATATTTTGCGTGTTTCCGTTTTAAGGACTGCACTAAAATCAACTCATACACCAAACTAAAAAAAAAATCACAGTGGATAAAGACATTGCAGGCTACGTCATGCTCATAAAAATAAACAACAGAAATTATTTGTAAGTAATTTTTAAAAAAATATATTGAATTTTTTAAATTTTTATTTTCAGTTTCAGCATTTTTTAAAATATAAATAATTTTTATTATTTAACTTTATGAGCATGCCATTGTAGCCTGTAATGTTTTTATCCACTGTGATTTTTTTTGAGTTTGTTATATCTGTTGGTTTTAGTGTAGACCTTAAAACGGAAACATGCAAAATATGACTTTAACAAGCCATAAGTTCCAAATTTAGTCACATTTTGTGTCTTAAAAAAAATAAATAAAAATAAAAAAAAATTGTACAAATAAAAAATAAAAAAGTGGTGATGAAAATTGCGGTAGTCGCGCCCTTAAGGCGCCCGCCCGGTAGTCGTGTGTTTGTGTGAGTGAGGCACGGCGCCTAGGGCGTTGTTGACCGGCTCATATAACGTGGTATAGCCCCTATTGCAAGACACTGAAATTGCGTGCAGTGGTATCGCAGATCACTCGCCTGACTGACACATTCACTTGTACCCAACCTTTTTATTGGTGAAAAGTTTTAAGCAAAGTCCAATACACCATTTTATAGTAGTTTCGCAAGAATCCGTAAGTAGTTGTTTATATATAATATACTAGCAGTCCCCCGCGGCTTTGCTCGCGAGCAATATTCGTACCTGATAATATTTACTTTAATTGTAAAATCCCTTTGTACACAAGATTGGTACGTCAGTCACAAATTGTTAGATAGTCCAAGCGGCTAGTTGAGCTAACTCTGCAGCAGGATAAGTAGCTATAGCTGTCCACGCGAAAAGCAGCTGTAAGGCGGCCGCTTAGATGGTGCAGTGTGGTCGGAGCTACATTTTTTTCTTAGAGATCAGTATACCTGCGTCCACAATGCTTATCTACGAAAAGAAAACATACGTTATACTATTTGAGAATGTGACTTTCAAGACACCACGCACATTGGAAGTATTATTTTAAAGCACACGAACTTGGCTAAAACGACTTTTCCACGTGGTTGTTTCTCAAGATATAGGCTATGTAACGGATTCGTTCGAAATTGAGATCTACAAGTACATTGGACTTTGCTACAGTGACGCGTTCAGTAAAATTATAAGAGTCACCGTTTTAAGTCACGTAGGAAAAACGTTACGGCGGGAACACTGCGCTCTCGTTTACGACTCTGGGCGTTGAAGCGATATCACAATACATGTGCCGGCCAGCGTCACTCGTAGCGCCTCATCAATTTTCGTCTCACACACACAAACATACCTTTCAACAGGCGGCAGCCTTAAGGCGGCCGCCTACCCCACGCTTAAAATGTGTTTCAGTGTATTTGTAAACAGGTTTATTCTACGAAACTATTCCACGTGTGTCCATTGTGCATACGTACGAAAAGAAAAGAAACTTCAGACAAGGTTCGAACCTCATTGTTAAGACGCCACGCTCATTAAACACACTATTTATAAGCCCCCCCCCCCCGCCCCAACATGGCTACAAACGGCCTTTTCAGACTTCCGTACTTCAAAATTTACTAACCGGATGTATGTGAAACTCAGATTGCGACCTGCACTGAACTTAGTTGCAGACTTTCCACCAATAAACTTATATGGTCACTGCTTACAGTTCTATAGTAAAAACCGTCCGGCGGGAACCTTGCACGCTAGTTCAGTGCTTGGCTCGTTGAGGCAACACCGCATTTGATGCGCGCTTCAAGGTCGACCTTACTGCTCCGTCGCTTTTTAGCCTCTCACGCGCGGGTAGGCGGCGCCCTCGGTTTGTTCCTGCCACTAACAGCGACTACACCTGGGCCTTATTTAAAGCTCTGCAAATTTGTCGCCGTGGGGTTATTTCGGACACCTAAAGGTAAGAGGTTAATCGAATGAAAAACGTCTGATTTACCCTGTGCACAACCATTGGTGACGGTGCCCTCAAATACATATTTTCAAAATATTCACTTGAAATTTAATGCCATTAGAAAGTTTTGGTGCGAAGAGGATTCGCGGAAACGTATTTGGTGACCCAACCTTGAGATTAGTGAGATGATATATGTGAGCTGATGTTGTCGAGGAACCTAAATTAAAAGTGAACTGCATAATCCATTTAACCGCTTTTAAACGTCTACATGTAAATTACACTAATTCGATCTGCCTTGTAGTTTTTGTGTGTCAGAATTAAGAGTTCGCACGCAGCTTTTAACGGAATTCGAGCCCAGAACCTTCCAGAATGTAGACCAGAACGTCGAAATAATTCACGAAACTAAATTTAATTTAAAAAATAAAATATCTGTGTCCTGGGCTTATAGAGGTTGTACAACAGCACGTCTCGATAGGTTACTGTAGAGCACGGTCGTAGAAGAACAGGTCTGGACACTCGCCTATCTAACAATGTATTTTGCTTGACCCCCTTGTTGTTTGGCTGTAGTTCGTCAAGTTACCGAGAATGTTTTCCGAGCGGTCGGACTCAAACTCCGCCCACTTTTTTCCATTGTTAAATTTATAAAGTAAATAAAGATTGCTGGAGCCTTTTCTTAAATTTGTGGACGAAGAAAGTATTTCATAAATTGATAAAAAATACGTTTTGATAAATTGTTTATCTTAGCGGAAAGGAAGTGGGCGGAGTTTAGTCCGACCGCCGTAACATCAGCGCCAATAAAACACAATATTCTCGGTAACTTGGTGAACTACAGCCAAACAACAAGGGGGTCAAATATCCAGGCGAGTGTCCAGACCTGTTCTTCT
>PNEQ01040745.1:0-65241 GCA_003012365.1 Medauroidea extradentata | reverse complement strand
TAGAGTGAAACTCCGGTACGTTATTTCTCGCTGCTCGTACTTGCTTTTCGGATCGTCTGCCTTGAATGTTTACAAACTTAGTTTGATTCTTAATAATCAAGTTATCTTTAAAAAAACTAATATATAATTTTTAAATACTTACGTAAGCATCACTCTGACGCAAACAACACCTCAATATCTCTACTGGTTAGATATATTTAATGAGTTGATGTAAAACCAATTTTGTGCTTTTTCACCCTTTCGGGTGTCGAATTTCGAAAATTTTTAGATTCACATCTTAGACGCTTGTATAAGTATCCAATTGAAGTAAAAATCATGACGATAGCCCGTTTAGTCGAATAAAATTTGATTATTAATTAGAAAACACATATGACCACTGCACAGTACTGAGATTTCAAACTTCGAAAAATCTTAACTTTTTTTGCGGCAATTTCTGTAATCATCATCCTTAAGCAATAATTAACTGTATATCTCGACGGGTTCGATAGATATTGACGATTTATCTAAAACAAATTCAAGGTCGTTTCACCTTCTGAGAAAGCGAATTTCGAAAAACTCTTTAACTACATTCTAAAATACTTTATTGGTGTATCGTGGACGTGAAAAACACGACAATAGCCCGCTGAGATCAAGATATTTCGACGATTAATTGAAAACACATTTCACCACATTACACCCCTTTTCGCCTCCTTAGGTAGGAAATTTCGAAAATTCATGGTATTATTTTTCATGTATTTAAGTAAGTTACAATCTTAATTAAAAATCACGTCGCTATTCAAAAATCAATGTAATCAATATACAGGTATGTCGATTTTGAATCGGAAACATATTTTACCCTTTATTTTACCTCTTTGGGACTGAATTCGGAAAATAAATTTTAATGGTATTTGTGATATTTACACATGCATTAATCTAAAGGAAAGAGCACTTCGATATATCGATTGGTTCAATATAGCCTACATGGATGAATAATCGAAAACACATTTCACGTATTTTCTCCACCTACATTAAAGAATTTCGAAACATCTTGGAGTCCTGTCATAAATATTTGTTTACGTAGCCATTTGAATTAAAAGTCCCGACGATAGTCAATTTTGTTCCAGTGGTATAGACGATTTTTAGAAAACACGTTTTGCCCCTTTTCACTGCTTGGGGGTCGAATATCAAAATATCCTAAAACTGCTTTTTGGGCATTTACGTAAGCAACATTTTGAAATGAATACCAACTCTGTATCCCGAAGAATTCAATGGATATAATTAGTTAATCGGAAACACATTTAAGGTATTTTCATCCCCTTAAAGGTAGAATTTCTAAAAATCCTTATATCGGCTGATATGCATTTTAATGTGTGTCCTATTAAAGTAAAAATCACGACGATAGGCCCTCAGGTTCGAGCTCTATCGACGTATCTTCGGAAATATATTTTACCCATTTTCACCTCCTTAAAGGTCGAATTTCGTAAAATCCCTTCTTAGTGATCCCCTACGACCCGAGGGGAACCCACACAAAAAATTTCACGATTCTAGGTCCAGCGGTTTGGGCTGTAATTTGGTATGTCTTCCAGTCAGTCCGTCAGGGTTCTCTTTTATGTATAGAGATTTAAAAAGCCGTTCTTAGACATTTTTGTGGGTGGTTAGAAATTGCCGTTCTAACTAACGTGATGTTTTGAAACTACAATTCCTCCATCGTTTGAAGTGTTTGTTCTTTTCGTAAATGTATATATTACAAGCACATGTAGAAGTTTCTTTAAACAAAAATCTGCTAGCCCGCTGCAAAGCTGTTTACAAAGAAGGTAGGCGGTCGCCTTAACAGAAAATTGTAGCTATCACGTCTAGAAACCCACGGGAACTCCACAACAAACACACCGCCCACTAAACGTCACTTGGAGCGCCTACTGTAGCGATGGCGAACGGTAAACAAGTGTAATATCTCTTACGTGATTGTTTGTCAGACTTAGGTTTATTCGACATTTCTGTTTTGTTTTTGTGTACACTACCGACTCTTAAGAGGCTGCGTCACCTCATTTCGTAATAATTTTCATTTTTGTTTAATAAATGAAAGATGTGACGAACAACCGTCATTGTCTCTTTATAGAAACACTAGCAGTCCCCCGCGGCTTTGCTCGGGAGTATTATTCGCAACTGGTAATATTTACTTTAATTGAAGAACCTATTTGCACTAAAGATTGGTACTTCAGTCTTCAAATGTTAGAATATCCAAGCGTCTAGTTCTGCAGCAGGATAAGTAGCTATAGCTGTCCACGCGAAAAGCAGTCTTAAGTTGGCCCCTGCAACTAACAGCGACTTCACCTGGGTTTTATTTATAGCCCTGCTAATTTGACGCTATGGGGTAGTTACAGACACCTAAGGTAAGAGGTGAATCGAATGAAAAACATCTTATTTACCCTGTGCACATCCATTGCTGACGGTGCCCTCAATTACATATGTTCAACATATTCACTGGAACTTTATTGATATTACAAAATTTCAGTGGGTAAAGGTTTCACGGAAACGTATTTGCTACCGCAAACTTAATATTTGTGAGATGATATATCGTCGTTTTACTGCCAAAAGTGACCCAGTCAAAATGAGATAAAATTAGAAAAATGCTAGGAATATGTATATGTTGTTCACGAATAATTGCCCAAGTTTCAAGTATATTCGTCGTTTCGTACTGTTGCGTGACAGTATAGAAACTTACCATATTTTTGTTAATATCTACAATTTAATAGTGTTTTTTAAACAAATTAACATTAATAACTTAGTCACTTACGGCAGTATACCGACGATATGTCAGCTGATGTTGTAGAGGAATCGAAGTGCAAAGCGAACTGCAATTTTACCCCTTTTAAACGACTACATGTAAATTGCACTAATTCGATCGGCCTTGTAGTTTTTGTGTGTCAGAATTGAACGTTCGCACGCAGCTTTTAACGGAATTCGAGCCCAGAACCTCCCGGAATTTAGGCCTGAGTAACAAACAACTACGTCACGTAACGTCGAAATAATTCAAGAAAATAAAATTTTATTAAAAAAATAAATTATTTGTATCCTGCTGGGCTCATAGAGGTTGTACAACACCACGTCTCGATAGGTTACTGTAGAGTGAAACTCATGTATAAGTTACTTCTCGCTGCTCGTACTTGATTTTCGGTTCCTCTGCCTTGAACATTAGATAGATATCATGAGTTGATGAAAAACAAATGTTTGTGCTTTTTCACCCTCTTGGCTGTCGAATTTCAAAATATTTTAAATTCACATCTTAGACATTTGTATAAATATCCAATTGAAGTGTAAATCAAGACGCTAGCCCGTTCAGTCAAATCAAAATAGATTATTCATTCAAAAAAACACATATGACACCTGCACAGTATTGAGAAACCGAATTTTTGGAAAAATCTTAAAACCGTTTTGCGATAATTTCTGTAATCGTCATCCCGAAGCAAATATTAATTATATATCTCGACGTGTTCGATAGATATCGAGGATTTATCTAAAACACTTTCTAGGTATTTTCACCACCTAAGAGAGTAAATTTGGAAAAACCCTTTAATCACGTTTTAGAATACTTTATTGGTATCTCGTGGACGTAAAAAACTCAACATTAGCCCGCTAGGTTCAAGATATATCGACGATTAATTGAAAACGCTTTTCACCACTTTTCACCCCTTCTCAAGTCCTTAGGTGACGAATTTCGAAAATTCCTGAAATTACTTTTTAGGTATTTGAGTAAGCATCAATCCTAAACAAAAATCACGTCGCTATATAAAAAGCTATGGGATCTATATGTATCGAATGTAAGTCGAAAACACATATTACCCCTTTTTTTTTAACCAGTTTAGGGCCGAATTCGGAAAATATATTATAAATAAAACTTGGGATATTTACAAAGGCACCAATTTAAAGCATAGAGCACTTCGATATCTTGATTGATGCGATAGATATGGAAGGATAATCGAAAACATATTTCACGTATTTTTCACCCCTTTAAATAAAGAATTTCGAAATGTCTTTGAGTCATGTCATAGACATTTGTAAATGTAACCAATTAAAGTTAAAATCATGACGATAGCCAATTGTGTTTCAAAGATATAGACGATTCATAAAAAACACATTTTGCCCCTTTTTATTGCCTGGGGGTCGAATTAAAAAAAAACATAAAACTGCTTTTTGGGTACTTACGTAAGCAATATTTTGAAGTGAATATCAACTCTCTATCCCGAAGGGTTCGATAGATATCGATAGTTAATCGGAAACCCATTTAAGGTCTTTTCACCGCCTTGAATGTTGAATTTCGAAAATTCCTTAAATTTGCCAATGTGCATTTTTACGAGTGTCCTATTAAAGTAAAAATCACGATGAAAGACCGTCGGGTTCGAGCTCTATCGTCGGTTTTTCGGAAACACATTTCACCCCTTTTCACCCCCTTAGAGTTCGAATTTCGAAAAATTCCTTCTTAGTGCTCGCCTACGACCTGCAGGGAACCCCCACAAAAATTTCACGATTCTAGGTCCTGTGGTTTGGGCTGCAGTTTGATATGAAAGTCAGTCAGTCAGCTTTCATTTTTATATATATATAGATTACACTTTACCATTAGAAGCGTATTATTAGATGAATTCAGTACTGGGAGTTATTTAGTGTTAATTATTTGTTGAGATAGAATTTATATCTTGAAATATAAATTATCTTAATTATTTCATAGTTACGCTTTAATTTTTCAAATACAATGTACTTAATGAAAGGTAAAGTAATTAGCCACATCCTTTTTAAAATATTTTCAATTAAATCTTGCCAAATTTTAATCAGGAAGGAATTTGAAAAAAAATATTATGATAAGTGACAAGGGCTCTTAACATGGAAAGATTTTATTTGAACACCAAGTGTGACTGCATAAAATTGACAGGCCCCTACACTATATTCAAATTTAGATTTTTAAAATTCAAACATGACTCGATCGCAGTTATAAAACAGATTAGAAACATTAATTTCACAAACATTAGTTAATTTCAATCCTCCGTACATTACAAATAATGAATGCAGTAAATTCGTAAATCAAGTAACCGGTTATTAAGTGCACTGCCTCTCGGGCAGCCGGACAGATGTAGCAATGGCATGAACAAGGATAGTGATTTACATCATAAATTATATTCGGCGGTGCTCATTCGTTAGCCGGCTTTCCGAAGGAAAAAGTACGCTTATGAGATCATCTTTCTGTCTGTCTGTCTGTGTGTGTTGTATATGTGTGTGTGTGTGTGTGTGTGTGTCCCCTAAAAACTTTTGAACCAGTGGGCCGAATTTCCTCAAACTTTGTACACGTGTAGTACTTTGAACTCTGACTTGACTTTTATACACTTAGTTTACGCCATGTTCATATTTCAAAATGGCGGCCATTAAAAATTTTACGGTTTTCAAAATAGCGGCCAATTAAAATTTTTTGATCAAGCTAGCTATCTTAGGAACCATACTTTAGAATTTCATTAACCTTGGTACTCACATAATACCGACAAAGTTGACTAGACTTCTATGTGTTTCGTTTATCCTTATGAACATTTTTTTTTAAATGGCGTCAATTTAAATATTTTTAGCAAAGTAATGCATATCTTAGAAAATATTGATGAGAATTTGATCAAACTTGGTACACTTTTACTACACGCAAAGCTGATTTAAATATTGTATATTTCGTTCATCCTGTGTTCATATTTTCAAAATGGCTGCTCTTTTTACATTTTTAGCATAGTATGACTTAACTTAGGAAACATATTTTAGAATGTCACCAAACTTCGTACACATATACTACACACAAAGCTGACTTAACATTTGTGTATTTCGTTTATCCTGTGTTTATGGTTTCAAATAAGTTGCCCATTAAAAAAAATTAGCATAGCTTTCCATATATAAAAAAAAAATTTCAGAATTTTATCAAACTTGTTACACATATACTGCATACAAAACTGACTTTACTATTGTGTTATTCGTTCATCATTCTGTAATATTTTTAAAATGGCGGGCGTTATTATATCTTTATGATGGAAAGAAATTTCAGAAATTTTTTCCCCAATTTATTAAACTGATTATTTGCATATTATTTAGCAAGCTGACTTATCTTTAGTATATTTCGTGTATCATACCACAAAATAGATTTTTTCATTTAATATTCACACCTTCATGGTTAATGTGCTCTAACTTTGAGGAAAGTAGGCTTATCAGTTAAGCTGGAAATTTCTTGTTTTTAACGTAATCGATTTCGGACAAAAACTATTTTCAGCACTGAGAAGGGAATAATATTGCTACATAAATAAATATCCAGGGAAATTTAAGAAATTATGTTTTCTAGTGTAATTTATAGTGAATGTACGTTGCCCTAATTGTTAATAGTTTTCAGGGAATAAAAAAAGCCAACGAGATCTTATTTCAATACGGCTGTAACGAGATGAACCAATTAAGTCAGTCTTGGTATATGTATGTTCGATAGATACTGCGTCACACTGAATGGCAAACCCCTTAAGGACACGGTAAACAGGAATTTTCATCGTTATGTTTTTATTTTTAAATTTGTACAAGATGCCCTTTTCTTTCTTTTGTCACAGATTGTGACTAAATTTTGTTCTTATGAATTTTTTTTTCTGACGCATTTTTTACGTAATGGCTTGTCAAAATATTAATGTTGCATGTCACGGTTTTAAGTACGTTACTATAACCAACTGACTAACCAAAACTGAATAATTCATACTGCGATGGCCCTGTTATTTAATATGTGGGAAGTATGTGGTGAAGTCGAATGCAGGTTTTTATGATATTGTTTTACGATTACGGTTGTCTATTGGCAGTGAAAATGTTTTGGTCAGCACTTACCATTGAGGACTTTAGCGCTGGTGAGAGATAACACGACGTGAGCATGTATAAGCGCAGGAATGCATGCGTGACGGAAACCGGATATCCCCGAGAAAATCCTCCGACCAGCGGCATCGTCCGGCACGATTCCCACTTACAAGAATCCGGGGACCGACCCCGTAGCGAATCGAACCTAGATCCCCTTGGTGGGAGGTTAAAGGTCTGACCACTCGACCACCCCGGCCCCGTATGTCTGCTGGTATTGACGTTTAAGGACGTTGGTCACGTAAAAATTAATTAGGCCTACTTTATATTTGTGCCGAACATTGATCAACATTTATTTATACATAAGAAAAAATGTCATTCACCATAAATAAAAATAATCAGTCCCCATTTTTTTTGCGTAATCACTCGTCAAAGTCACAAAATGGTCGTTACGGTAAAGTAAGGTAAGTGGGATTTACGTCTCGTCGTCAGCGAGGTAACTAGAGACAGCAACACACAACTTGGTACAATGACAGGAGCTGGGAGACGAGTCAGCCATGAGCTTTGTCAATGAACCACCCCAGCATTCGCCCGGAGCGATTTCGGGAAACCATGGAAAACGGAAATCAGGATGGCCGGAGCCGGGGATCTAACCCGGGTCATTTCCGAATGAAAGTCCAACGTGTTGCCGTTGCGCCACGTCGCTCGGTGCCGTTACGGTGCGCCAAAATTAACAAAAGTAATTAACTTGCAGAAACAAGATGATTCATATTAATAGTAAATGCTATCAGGTATTTCAAGACACCTTTGTGGTTACAAAGGGATACATCATTAATTTATATTATACATATGTAATTTTTAAATTTGACGAAAATGAGTAAATTTTTGCATAACTTTGATTTATGGCTGTTCCTGAAATTTTCAAAACTAACTTCTGTCAAGCGCGTTGTAAAACGCATCGATTGATACACTGACTTTAAATTCCTGTAAGTTTTATTTCAAAAGTAAATTACTTTTTATTTCTTGTAATTTTGGTTACACCGCAACGGCCATTTTGTGACCGTGATAAGTAATTTTGTAAAATCTAAAAAAACTATGGGGCCAATTATTTTTATTTGTGGAATCGACGTGTTATCATATGTGTAACAGTTGAACTGTGTTTGGCGCCAATATAACAAAAAATGAATTTTTGGAAGGCCAAGGATTTAACTTAAATAAATAAAACCAAACTCATAACGACACACGCTGAAAAACGCGAAGCGTAGGGTATAATTAATAATGAATAAAACATGTGGTGTTGGAAAGCCAAAGCTGATTGCTGTGTATTTTTTTTATCGTTATATATCTGTTTCATGTAACTGCCATACTCAATTTACGTGTGTAATTTCTCCTGTGGTATGAATCGCACCCGCGAAGGGAAAAAAATATGTTTGAATTATAAATTAGAATGAGGAGGACAGATTTATATATTCTGTTATATATTCTGTTCATGTCCTCAGTATTGCAAATTAAATTACTCGCAGGGCTGGTAAACTGACACACTGAATATTTGACGTGCTTTTGTTGTTTAACGAACTAATGATTTCATATAAAAACAAACAAAAATATAATTTTCGATACAATCTAGTCATGCATAAAACTCGCGAACAGAACTTATGTAATTATATTTGAAAGTACTCAATTTATGCTAACAGTAAGCTGATATAGCGAGTTCGCAGTATAGTGAGTACTCTCAGAGAACATTGCGTCTAGAAACATCATTTTAAAAAGTAATATATATTTATTGTGCTCTCACAAGTAAACTTTTGAGTACAATTTAATATACTTACCATGATTATTACTTACAAGGAAAAGTCTTGTAATCTAATATCAGAACATAATTAGTCAGGTAATAAAAGCGGGATGTCAGAAACCTTTTAAAGTGGTTACAAATATTGTGAACACCTTTAGAAAATAGTAAGTCAAATGTTAATGAGCAAATTTTTCCGATTTGAAACAAAATAAACCTCGGAGACCTGTCATATAAAAAAAACATTCGTACTTTTACAAAAAAAATTTTGTAAATTAAACAATATATTAGCTGTAAATATACAAAATTTGCTTGTAGATTTACAGAAATGTTTGTAAAAATACAAATAAATTTCTTACAGTACAGGTATTTTGTAAATTTTACAAAAAATGTTTGTATTTTTACAAAAATAACTTTTTTGTAAACAGGTTTCTAAAATAAAAACAGCTTTGTAAAAGTACAAAATTATTTTTTACTGTGTAGAGTGCTTTGTTTATATTAAATAGGAGCAGGGAAAAATACAATATCTGAAAGCAAAATGTAATAAGGTTTCAAAAGTGCTTCCTTAATCATGAACCACCTATATCTCTGTTGGTAACGTAACAGTTAAGTTCAGAAGTTAAGGCACCCACCTGGTGGCCGTGGGTTTGTGTGAGTGAGGCACGACGCCAAGGGCGATGTTGACAGGCTAATCTGGTGCGGTATCACCTCAACTGTAAGACACTGAAACGACGTGCAGTGATAGCTTAACTCACTCGCCTGACTGACACTTTCGCTGGTGACCCATATTTGTATTGGTGGAAAGTTTTAATTAAAAACCACTTCACTTTTATATCGTAGTGTTACATAAATCCCATAAGTAGTTGTTTACATATAATATATTGAAAAAGCCGTTCTTAACCATTTTTGAGGGGGTACGAAATGGTCTTTCTAATTAACGTGATGTTTTGAAACTACCATTCCGCCATCGTATGAAGTGTTCGTTCAGTTTCGTAAAAGCTCACATTAGTAACACGTTTGGAAGTTTCTTAGAAAAAAGAGTTCTGCTAGCACGCCGCAATGTTGTTTACAAGGCAAGAGGTTGCCTTAAGGGTGTTCAAGTGCGATAATGTAATAATTTTATGTTTATATGAAATAGGATAGATCGCAGGCTTTCGCGGCCGTTGTCTACATTTTCTTGGCTTGTGGGTGTGAACCGCGTCTGAAGATTGTCTTGCGTAGTTTCGGCAGTCGTTGCAGCTGCCATCATCAGGCAGATGCAAGAGTTGCAGGTCCTTAAATACGCTGGTGTCTGGGTGGCTGCTTCCTGGTTGGCTGGGTCTGTCGGCCAATCACAGGTCTGCTTGCTCCTGATTGGCCGGGGTGTTTAGCCAATCCCGACTCTCTCCTGGTGGACCTTCTGATTGGCTGATATTGGTGAGTTTTGATGTTGTCTCCCTATTCACTAGAGTACCTGTTAATGAAGCTCTACACACCCTACTTGAACAACTGGGAGAAGACAGCTCCAGCAAAGAACTCGTGAAGCATGTCGAGCACTGTATCACCTCAACTTTCTTCACATACCAAGGAAAGGTGTATATTCAAAAAGAAGGCACTGAAATGGGCTCGCCTCTTTCACCGTTACTGGCCAATGTCTTCATGGCCAAATTCGAAGAGAGGGCAATAAACTCCAGCCCTTACCAACCTACTCACTGGTTTAGATATGTGGATGACACATTTGTAATCTGGAGCCATGGAGAGGAGAGACTACAGCAATTCTTGGACCACTTCAACAGCATCCACTCCAGCATACAGTTCACCATGGAAACAGAAAAAGGATGGCCAGCTACCTTTCTTAGATGTCCTGGTGTACAAGAAGCAGAATTTCACCTTGGGCCACAAAGTCTTCAGGAAGTCTATCCACACTGACATATATCTCCAAGCTGACTCTCATCATCATCCCTCGCAGAAAAGAACTGTCATATCTACACCAACCCACAGAGCTAAAACTATATGTGAAGAACAGCACCTGGAAGCAGAATTGAAACACCTCACTGCAGCTCTAGAAGCAAATGGTTACTCATGCCGTGAAATACAGTAGAGCATCCGAAGTCGACCCAGGAAATCCGAGAAAGAAAAGCTGAAAATCATAGCAGTCCTGCCTTACGTGAAAGGCACAACCGAACGACTGGCTCGACTTTTAAAGAAGCACGATCTCGAAACCTATCAACAAGATAGGAGGCATCCTGGGATCGGCAAAAGACAAAACACCAGCCGAAGAACTTGCAGGAATATACAAAGTTCCTTGCTCATGTGGGAAAGTGTACATGGGGCAAACAGGCTGAAAAATCACAACAAGAATTAAAGAACACACCAGAGCATACAAATACGAAAACCAGCAGTCCGCAATAGCAGAACACTCCATGGAAACGAAACACAGCATCGATTTTGACAAGTTCTCCACAATAACCAACATCAGTAATTATCGTCAGAGAACCATGAGAGAGGCAATAGAGATAATATAACACCCTAACATCAACAGGGAAGATGGATATCGGCTAAGCAAAATATGGTCACATTTATTCGTGGATGATGCGAAATCAAGCTACCAGAGGGCAGTCACGACAGACTCACCAGGACTGGCCAGCCAACCCAGCCAACCAGGTGCGAGTCCGAACACGATTGGCCCAAGTACCCAGCCAATCAGAAGGTCCACCAGGAGAGAGCCACGATTTGCTAACCACCCCGGCCAATCAGGAGCAAGCAGGCCTGTGATTGGCCGACAGGCCCAGCCAACCAGGAAGCAGCCACCAAGACACCAGGGTATATAAGGACCTGCAACTCTTGCATCCCGACTCCGACTACCTGATGATGGCAGCTGCAATAACTGCCGAAACGTCGCAACAATCTTCAGACGCGGCTCACACCCACAAGCCAAGAAAATGTTTATACGAAATAGTGTTAGTTTCGTAGACGATACTTCTGAGTGCGGTTTCCTCTTACGAAACAATTTAAGCTGGCGTAGTTTTATCACAACGGTGCGACAAAGTCAAAATTTGCATGTTCTGCTGCTATGCAAATAGTGAAAAGCATTTTACTTACGTACGTGGAATAACTTACAATGAACTATGTACTAAATCATTTGAATAAAATCCCGCGAATTGTGCTAAAATTGCAATTTTTTTGTTCTTTTGATATTTTTTATTAAATTAAAAATTTAACTTTGAGGTTTTTTTGTGTTTTATTGCACAACTCATGGGATGTAAGTTCACAGAGAATTATTTATTTTAATTGGTTGGTTTTCACTATTTGCATGGCAGTGTAACATGCGAATTTTGAATTTGACACCCCAATATGAGAAATCTATGAGAACTAACATTGTTTCGTAAGTGTAAAATGTATTCACAAGTATCGTCTAAAAAATTAACAATATTTAATAAAAATATAAAATTACGATTTTATCGCACTTAAATAGTCCATATATATGTGTCGTCATCGGCTATTACCACTACGGCAAGTATTGCAATTTACGAAGTTGTTTTTAAAAAAAAGTTCAACGTTCTCATTTTGCTAGGCGTGCGAAAGTTCAGCACCCTAGTTGTCCATACATAGACCGAGGAACGTAAATAAACGAAAAAGATTTATATGAAATATGAAGCTTTTCGAAATATACTAGACCTATCAGAAAACCAAAGATCAAACACAGAAAATACGTTCTACTATTCTTTGTGCAAACATTTTTCACATGTTTGTCATAGTCGAATGAAGAGTTTCGTAGCCATTATAGTTAATTTTTCGTTATTGGTTTAGCTAATTAAAACATGTTTGCGGCAAACGTAATTTTTTTCTACCACAGCCATTTATGTGCTTTCACTAAAATTTAGCGAAAATTACATGTTTGAACACGTTACACAGGAGTTCAAATATCCCGGGAAAACACGAATATCCGGCGTCAAGGAAAATGTTGAGTTATTTGACCTTAGTTTTTATTCCGTTTGAAACACGGAAACGTGAAAGGCGATAAGTCGAATCCAATACGTGTGTTAAACACCGCTTCGCCTCTAAGCCTAGAATACTAAATCAGCGTGCTGTGTTTTAGTAGTAAATATTTTGCAATGGGACATCAAGCGTTAAATGCTGGGAAGTCTTTGGCTGGTAATGACGATGTCTTTCCCCCTTAGTTTTTGCTGTACTAAAAATAGTAATCATGTTTTCTTCTCTTGTTCGTGTCCTTTCTTTCTTGTGTTTCGTGTCGTCACTACCGCGCCAGGACCGACCATACATTGCTGTGTAATTTCCCATCGTCTGGATGTACTCTATCTCTCCTGAAAGTTTGTAACCGCTGTACTGATACACCCTGTAGAAGGAGAGGGGCCAAACTCCCGACAGTGCCGCCAACTTCGGCCGGTGAAGACTGCTGCAATGCAAGGTGAATCATTGGTGCATTCTACCATTGCGAAGCTTCTCAAATTCGAAAACCGGATAGTGGCAATGCAGGCCTAAGTGATACGTTTCTGACATACTATTTACAACCCTAGTTTCGTACCAAGAAATTCTGCTGAAGGAATGCGACACTTGAGCCAATTCTTTGCTCACAAAGTTGGCGAAATATATTACCTGGGCCTGCCCTGTTAATGTTTTTCCGTGACAACTTACAGTAAGTAAAATTTTTTTTGTGTTAATTTATAACCTTATTCTGTACTGTTCATACACGGTCCCTTCCTTATGGTTAAAAATGTCCCGTACGTTGGGTATGATTCTCTACCTTGTGATGCTGCACTTTAAGAGTACAATTTATAAAATGACAACCCGTGAATGGATTTTACATCTGAAAACGGAATTGTACATCAAGTATGGTAACTTTTTTAATAATTAAGTTGTATGTCATTCAAAATTAGTATTACAATAGTCTTTCACACTGGAAATAATTTTGAAAATACTAGATTATAGGCAATATTTCTGGAGCAAATAAGAGTTTATTTTGTAAGACATGAACTCCTTCATAAGTTCTAATCGGGTTTACGTGCTAGCCACGGCACTAATACTGCACTTGAAAATATAACATATGACATTAGACGTGCCACTGACATAAAAAATGTTACTCTACTTACTATATTAGACTTACGTAAAGCCTTTAGCAATGTTGGTCACGATGCAAGGCTTGCAAAACTTAAAAGAAACTTTAACTTTTCCACTGATGCTGTCGCTCATTTTAAGCCTATTTGTCAGACAGGTGCCAAAGAGTAATCTCTGGCAAACTTAAAATCTGATAGATCCATAGTTATAGCTGGTGTATAAAAAGGTTATGTATTTGGTCCCGTTCTGTTCTCATGGTTTACAAACAACACATCAAACTCACTTAAGTACACCCATGCTGACGATTTGCAATTGTACTCGTATTACCCTATATCTGACACAACAAAAGCCGTAGCTGAGTTCAGTATGGACCTTGATGCTATCCGTAACTGGACCACAGATAATGGACAAATCACAGGCCCTTTTTGCTTGATAGCAATGACACATTATTGAAATCGGTTACTGCAAAATTTCTGAAAATTATTATTGACAATCCTGAAATCGAGTTAATATCCTCAGTGGAAAAACCAGGACTCATTTTGAACGGTACTTTAAATTGGTCTCCCTACGTAGCGTAGTTAACATCAGTAGGAAGGTGCTGGCTACTCTGCATTCGCTGAAACGCCTAAAAAAACCAACTTCCTGTGCGCATTAAAAAATATCTTGCTAGACATTAATTTTTACACTGTTGGACTACTGTGACAGCGATCTTATTGACGAACAAGCAAATAGACTGCAGAAATGTCAAAATGCATGCATGCGTTAGGTTTATAACCATAAAGCAAGTGATCGTGTTTCACGTCGTTGAATAAATATGTCTTGGCGTAAATTACATAACCTACTTCTTTTAAGAAAAGTTAAATATTATAATTCTGATTCCAGCAAAAATTTTGATTTTCCCTCCCGTCATACATTTGGCACCCGTTCGAAAACCATTCTAGTTTTGCTTATACCAAAGCATCGTACCGGTGCTTATACCAAATCCTTTGCTGTTTCTACAGTCCACGCCTGGGATGCACTTGAGGAATCTATAAAACAAAAGTTGCCTCAGCCCACATTTAAAAGAGCTCTTCTGAAAAACATGAAAACTGATTTTGATAATGCATTGTGAACAGTGGATGATGTCACATGTAGTCTACATATAGGTATGTATGAACGTAGAGTGAACGGCTTCTGCATTGTATTCTTGTATTTTTTTTGTGTTTTTTATTTATTATAATTAGCAATGTGTTCAGTGTTTTGTAATTTTTAGAATATTTTGTTATACATTGTAAAACTTGTTTAGTAATACTATTTCAAACCTGTAAGTTTAAGTACTGTAGTTAAGGGGTATTGATCCCTACCACCTTGGATTTATCTTTTTCTTCTAGATAACTTCTGTTCCAGTCGATGTATTAAAATTGTTGTCACAACAGGGCATAAATACAAACTTAATCGATTTTTCGTAATTGCTGGAACCATAATATGTTCATTAATTTGCAACGGGAAACAGCTGAAAAGGGAAAATTGATTTATTTACGAGAGCGACTACAGAGGCCACAACATTAACAGAAACAATGTCATATGGATTCCAAAAAGTGAATGAAACAATAAACTATGCCTTGTCAGCGTGAAAAAAGTAAAACTATGTGTATATTCCCTGATTTATAAGAATAACTGTAAAACCGATCTGACAGGAATCAATCCTCTTTAAGTGGTACAGAAGGCAATTAATTTTGTCTTAACCTCGCAACACGTAAAAATAAGCCGTTAAAATAAATAACACAAACCCGTTTCCAGGTTTTGAATAGATTAAATATTTTAAGAAGCGAGAGAAAGAGAGGGAGAGAGAGAGAGTGCGCGAGAGAGAAACTTGAAACAGGCAAAGCGTGAGGAGATGGGTGTCGGATCGGATCCACTTGCGCTGAGTATTCTCAGCAAGAGAGACAGAAACGCTCAACAACCAACTTCACGGAACTAAGATAGAAATAAGTATGGCTTTCAGTATGGTACTATTTCATCATTTGCCTGGAGTTTTTTTTCGGGAGATAATGGAGGAGAGAAATCAGTTTCCCGTCCTGAATTCAAACCCGTGTCCTCGCAAATGCATTCTCCACTATATTGTCACTGCTCCACTTAGCTCGTAAAGTGATACAAATTATTAGATAAAGCTTTATTTTTCGGTGTGTGAAAACAGGGAACGGATAGTAACACCTACGAATAAGATTTTCTAAAAAATAATGTTTTTAGCATTGCAACATTTTGAGACCATGATTACTCAATTGGAAGTTTTGTGTTCAAAGTTAAGGGACCGTGAGGAAAAAGCCTTTCTGCCATAGAACTTATTTTCCCACACTGTTAGAAAAAATTTCCGTGAAATGACGGAAAATTACTGGCAAAAAATTATCCAGAAATCTTAGTAAAGTAACGGACACTAAGTTTTTCTTGATAACCGAACCCTCCGTAAAGTCACGGACAATCCATTTTCCGAAAAAAAAAAATTACCTTTCTGTAATCTACTAGCACTCCATTTTCTTGAAATACTACATTTTCTTATTAGCTATGTATTATAGAGATTCTGACATACTACTTTGTAACCTGAAAAATTTTTCGAAGTTGCTGGGATTCGAGTACACGACCTTATAATTGCTAGGCAGATGCTCTAACAATTGAACCATCACAGTGACAATTTTTCAGTAGATGAGTTCCATGCAGTGGTAAGATATCAACTTTATAAGAGACAACTTTTGTATTTGACATCCAGGATTCATAGTGATTATTAATACCACTTTTTTAAGAAACACAGTAAAATACGCTTTAAAATTGTAGAAACATATTTTCATGAATTTATGGAAAGTTACGGTCAAACATCCGTAAACTGGCAATACGGACAAATTTCCGTAAACTAAATATTATGGAAGCCACTTCCGTAAAATTACTGTACTTTTCTGTAAATATTTTCGTGAATTTACAGAAATTTTTAACAGTTCAATTATTTTCTCTGTGGTTTTTTGCTATAGGGACGGAATGGCGATGGTTGTAATGACTGACAACCTATAGAGGATCCCCAATTGGTGACCCCGTGTGCAAGGAATGAAATTCTAACTACCTACCGTACACGTTTTAGTGAAAACCTCGGCGTGGGCGGGTAATGTAAACATGTTGTAATAAAATATGATTACAGCAGTAGGTGACCCTGCCTATGGCAATATATGGGAGCTAAGTGAATCCGTCGATTTGGGCGTCCCTTTATGGCAACCGCCTGTTCCTTAACCTATATCATTACAAACAAGTTCGTAATGATGATGATCCCGGTTGAAGCAGTTTTATAGTTAGTAAATTGTGTTCCTTACATCGCTAAATTGTACTATTCTGAGTTGTTTTTATTGTTTACAGGCGCATTAACACATGTGTCCATAACCTCAAAGAGCCTCAGCGCCAAGACGGGACGCTCAAAAAGTCGTCTTCAACTATGTCACAACAAGCCATCTTCTTACCTCCATGGATTACAATGTGTGTGTGTCTATGTAGATAATGAAATTTACTTTATAGTAAGTTGACATTCTAGAATAACACGAAAGAAGTAGAAGGCTCTTTAATGCTGTTCAATATTAATTTTAAAAAAATCACTGGCAATATCAATCTAATATCGCACTAAGGTAATTGCAAATGTGCATGCATAACACCATGCCACTAAATATATAATTGGATTAAATTTTAAACTTCACAATAAAATTTCCTCAGTTTCCAAACGAGCAGTAATCGCCCAAGACCACGGTCGTAGAAGAACAGGTCTGGACACTCGCCTATCTAACAATGTATTTTCCTTGACCCCCTTGTTGTTTGGCTGTAGTTCGTCAAGTTACCGAGAATGTCGTACTTTTTGGCGCTGTTTTCCGGGCGGTCGGACTCAAACTCCGCCCACTTTTTTCCATTGTTAAATTTATAAAGTAAATAAAGATTGCTGTAGCCTTTTCTTAAAATTGTGAGCGAAGAAAGTATTTCGTAAATTGATAAAAAATACGTTTTGATAAATTGTTTAGTTTAGCGGAAAGGAAGTGGGCGGAGTTTAGTCCGACCGCCGTAACATCAGCGCCAATAAAACACAATATTCTCGGTAACTTGGTGAACTACAGCCAAACAACAAGGGGGTCAAATATCCAGGCGAGTGTCCAGACCTGTTCTTCTACGACTGTGCCCGAGACTGCATTTTTCACTCAGTAGTCATGGCCGAACTATACTGGCCTGTCCGATCGACGATCGAAATACATCGCTACTGCGCAGTGACGTCACTCAGTACCCAAGTGAGCAGAATTTTACATTGTCTGTAATGAGAGAAAACCGGCAGAGCTTATTTTTTCCGGAGATAAGAATAACTGGCGTAATAGATAACCAAAATTCACTAGGAAATAAATAACAAGTATATTACCTTCACAAAAACCAAAGCGGTAACAATTTATGAAGAGAAGTAAAGTATTTATTTAAGCAATTACAAAGTTGGCCGCATCAGCTGTTGTTGATGTCTATAAACAAGACTGTGTTGTGTTGGTCCGTCAAATTTATGTCTTCCCTGTTTTATTTACGTGTGTATGTGCGGAAAATGTTAACCTTGTTGGAAATTGCGTCTGTTGAGCTAAGACATTCGATGCAGCAGCGTTGTATTGCAGAACATCATTTAAACCCAATGGAAATTCAACAAGTTAATATTGAAGGGTTTAAACTTTGTGCATCCTTTTGCAGAATTGCGAACAAAATAGGTGGAGTTGATATATTTATAGAATAATACTTGGCTGCTGTTCCTAGCAATATAGAATATCAGTGCGATGAAAAACGTTTTGAATGTTGTGCTGCATGTAAATTCGATCATTGTAGTCAGAAAGTTATAATTGTGTGTGTGTATGTGGATCCTCAACGGGTAACATTAATTATTTCATCAGTAGGTTACAAAATGTTTTGTTACACTTGTATAATGGTTTTGATATAATAATTCTATGTTGTGATTTCAGTGTATAGACTTTCTGTTGAATATTAATGACAAGCTAAAGTTATTTAATATGTTAAGTACTGTCAATCTTATTCAGACAGTTATGTTTCCAACTCGTATTACAGTAAATACAGCTACAATAATTGATAGTGTATTTGTAAATAAAAGTGTTACAGATAAAGTTGAAACTTGTGCACATGTGAATGGGTTATCTGACCACGATGGTCAAATCATTTCTATACCATATGCAAATAATCAACCTGTACAATGCAGACTTTCAGCAAAGAAAAATGTGAGAAATATGTTTTGTGAAAATATTGTAGACTTTAGAAGGTTCTTATCTCTACATGATTGAAGTGGGGTGATTCAGGCTGCAACTTATAATGATAAAGCTAATGTTTTCCACACTATTTTTGTTTCGTTTTTTAATCAATGTTTTCCAGTTAGATTTGTGAATAATACGAGTTGAAATACTAAGGAAACAGTGGCTAACAAAAGGCATAAAGACTTCGAGTAATAATAAGACAGAATTATTGAGCAAATTCCGCTCTAGCAACTGTATGATTAATAAAATTTATTACAGAAATTACTTCAAAGTAATGAAAAAAGTTATTACTCAGGCTAAACGTATATAAATAGACAAATAAATACAGTTATCCAAAGATAAAGCTAAAACAATCTGGAATGTTATTCAAAAGGAATAAAAAAAACAGATCGTGCTAATAATATACTAACATTAAAATATGGAGACCGTAAAATAAGTGCACCACTAATGGTAGCAAAAAATTTAATAAATATTTCATTTTGGTTGTAGATTCACTTGTGTCAAAGCAACGCAGTGATGAGGTGCTAGGTCGATATTTTCCCTGAATACAATCTGCAAACTGGCCAAACACATATATTACCGCTCCCTCACCTAATGAAATAGAAGATATCATAAAGGCTCTTAAACCAAAATATTCACATGGTTTTGATGAAGTGAACAGCATAATCCTAAAAAAAAGTGCAGATTTAATTAGCTATCCTCTTACTGACATCTGTAATTGTATGTTATATACAGTAGAATTTCCTAATATGTTAAATATTGCTGTGGTAAAACCTGTATATAAAAAGGGTGACAAAGAGAACGAAAGTAATTACAGACCCATCTCTCTTATTTCAGTTTTTTTTCTAAGATTCTTGAGAAGGTAATATATTTGAGACTCAACTGACACCTTGAAGTTCATAATATCATATCACCATGACAGTTTGGACTTCGTAAAGGTCTGTCAACAGCAGATGCAGCGTATCACCTTAATACTAACTTATTACAGTTATTAAATAACAAACGTCATGTACTAGGAATGTTCTGCGATCCGTCTAAAGCCCTTGAGTGTGTTAATCATGAAATGCTGGTCCGAAAATTAAAACTGTATGGTATTAATGATAAGTTCGCATTACTAACTGAATCATATCTTGCAGATCGTCGGCAAAAAGTTTTAATAAGAGACTCATATTCAGGCAATGACATTGCTTCAAATACTGCTAATATTAAGCATTGGGTTCCTCAGGGCTCAATCTTGGGACGCTTAATGTTTTTAATTTATATAAATGATCTTCCTTCAAACCTGGGTCCCGATGCTTTAACTATATTATTTTCGGATGATACGAGCATTATAACCAACTGAAAATCACAAGAGCAACTTGAGAAACCCACTGTTGCAATATTTAATAAATTAACTGAATGGTTAACAGTAATCAGATTGGGTCTAAATATAGATAAAATAAATTGTGTAAGATTTACTACAAAAAACAAGGAAATTACCAATGTAAACATTAAATACCTGGAAAATTTTATTTGTTACTTCTGTAAATTTTATTGGCTTGGGTATTGACTGTAGATTAGATTGGAAATTACATGTACAACACAGTACTAAGAATCTGAGTGCAGCCTGCTACTCTTTACGGTGTCTGTCCCAGTTAACCTCAAAAGGATAATTGAAAACAGCTTATTACGCTCACTTCCAATCTGTATTGTCATACGGAATATTTATTGGGGTGGTTCTAAACTGCTAGTAAGGTGTTCATACTAAAAAAAAGGCAATTAGGACAATTCAAAATAAGCCAGGCAGGGAGTCTTGTAGAAAACTATTTAAATCTGAAGGAATTCTTACTCTAACTGGATTATTTATCCACAAGTTGCTAACATACATTTCTGATAACATTGATCTTTTTAAAATGAATTATGAAGTGCATAGATACAGAACGAGAAATAGTAAAAATTTTCACTTAGCAGCAACATCACTGGCACTCTTACAAACAGGACTTTCCACCACAATGACCAAAGTCTTCAACTCCCTACCCAATAACTACAAAGAACTACGCTTTTCAGATTAAAATAAATTTATGAGCATAATTAAAAACAATCTTCTTAACCATCGTTTCTACAGTACAGAAGAGTATTTCACTCATTGTAACAAACTTGAGTAGACTGATTTAATTGCCTTATATACTGATAAGGAACCTTGTAGATACATGAAAATGTTAACTGAGTGTAGCAAAGGTTATGTATATGTCTGTTTACCTTGTACCACTAGTTGTTATTATTATTTTTTGTATTAAATGTTTTTGTGTACAACATGTTTAGTTTGTAAGCAACCATAATCTTGACTTCCTCCATACACCAATTGTCAACGACAAATTGTAAGGTGTCTATGGAGCAAAAATAAATAAATAAATAAAATTACCTGTACAAATAAACGTACCTACTAATAAACACTATGTTGCCTAATTTATTTATAACAATAGTCATCAGTATTTTGTCACGTCATTAGTTTCACCGATTACACGATAAAAATAAACTTGGCCTACTTATTTATTCGTTGTTCTCCTTTAATTTGATTTCATATATTTTCATAATTTAATCTATGACTCAGACAATATAATGTTAAATGAAACCCTATGTTGCACTTAACTCTACTGCTGGTGACTCAACTTTCATAATTTGCCATCTTGGAATTCTAACATATTAAGAAGCGAAATATATAGAACCTACTTAGAAAGACTAAGTTCTAATATAAAATTGTTAGGTTAAAATTAACATGATTTTGGACTACCTTACTGGCAGCAGGTTATTTTCATCTCAATGTTTCTCTTGACATACTGTCATTATAGTCAGCACGATGACTTAACAAAAGAGTCGGCCTATAAAAATAATTCATTTCATGCAGACCTTTATCATTATGTTGGCATTTCCAATAAATGAATATTTACAAAATGCGTGAACTATATTAATATTTTATTATATGATTCATTTTGTGTTCCTGTTATTTTACTAGCATAATCTAAAGCAATGAATGAATAATATACTCAAAATAGATTCAGCCTTTCATTAGACATTTTAATTTTTTTAATATACTCGAACTGTAAAAACACAGATATTATTAAACCTATACAGAATTTTCACAAATCTAACGAAGTTGCTCAAGCTACAATTTTTACTTCTATTTGTACATAGGCCTAAATAAGGCTGTCATTAATGTGCTGAAGAAATGGTCACTAGTTTTGTATGTAACTTTCTTTAAGAATAATAACCATTGAAACCTAAATGATCTATAGTGACAACCGTCATAGGTTCGTTGCTTCACTTCTATAAACTTGAGACTAAATTGATACTCCACATATTTTGTTCATCAGTAAGTCTAATCCCATGGGGACAAATAGTAAATTCAGACAGCTTTTAAGTCCAGCAACGGAATATAACATTTTGTTTATTATGTTCTGAAAAAGAGTTTTTTTTCTCCACATTAACTATTGATAGCATTGGTGAGAAGTTGGTTGTCATTCGAAAGAGGTCTATAGATACATGGCCCTAAATCTGTTAACGTGAAATTTTATTTTTTCAATACTAATATGCAAAACATGAAATTAAAAAAAAAAACCTTATACAGTGTTGATTAAGTGGTTCTCAATTCTTGCTAAACATCATCTTTAATTTTAACAAATATAAGTAACAGTGGAATCAATAGTTAATGTGGAGAAAAAAAAACTCATTTTCAGAACATAATAAACAAAAATGTTATATTCCGTTGCTGGACTTAAAAGCTGACTGAATTTACTATTTGTCCCCATGGGATTATACTTACTGATGAACAAAATATGTGGAGTATCAATTTAGTCTCAAGTTTATAGAAGTGAAGCAACGAATCTATGACGGTTGTCACTATAGATCATTTAGGGTTCAGTGGTTATTATTCTTAAAGAAAGTTACATACAAAACTAGTGACCATTTCTTCAGCACATTAATGACAGCCTTATGTAGGCCTATGTACAAATACAAGTAAAAATTGTAGCTTGAGCAACTTCGTTAGATTTGTGAAAATTCTGTATAGGTTTAATAATATCTGTGTTTTTACAGTTGGAGTAAATTAAAAAAATTATGTCTAATGAAAGGCTGAATCTATTTTGAGTATATTATTCATTCATTGCTTTAGATTATGCTAGTAAAATAACAGGAACACAAAATGAATCCCATAATAAAACATTAATATAGGTCACGCATTTTGTAAATATTCATTTATTGGGAATGCCAACATAATGATAAAGGTCTGCATGAAATGAATTATTTTTATAGGCCGACTCTTTTGTTAAGTCATCGTGCTGACTATAATGACAGTATGTAAAGAGAAACATTGAGATGAAAATAACCTGCTGCCAGTAAGGTAGTCCAAAATCAAGTTAATTTTAACCTAACAGTTTTATATTAGAACTTAGTCTTTCTAAGTAGGTTCTTATTTCGCTTCTTACTATGAAAAAATTTCTAAAATGGAAAATTATGAAAGTTGACTCACCAGCAATAGAGTTAAGTGCAATATAGGGTTTCATTTAACATTAGATTGTCTGAGTCATAGATTAAATTATGAAAATATATGAAATCACATTAAAGGAGAACAACGAATAAATAAGCAGGCCAAGTTAATTTTTATCGTGTAATCGGTGAAACTAATGACGTGACAAAATACTGATGACAATTGTTATAAATGAATTAGGCAACATAGTGTTTATTAGTAGGTACGTTTATTTGTACAGGTAATTTTATTTATTTATTTATTTTTGCTCCATAGACACCTTACAATTTGTCGTTGACAATTGGTGTATGGAGGAAGTCAAGATTATGGTTGCTTACAAACTAAACATGTTGTATACAAAAACATTTAATACAAAAAATAATAACAATTAGTGGTACAAGGTAAACAGACATATGCAGAACCTTTGTTACACACAATAACATTTTGATTTATCTACAAGGTTCCTTATCAGTATATACGGCAATTTAAATCATTCTACTCAAGTTCGTTACAATGATTGAAATACTCTTCTGTACTGTAGAAATAATGGTTTTTTGTTTTTAATTATGCTCTTCAATTTATTTTTATCGGAAACGCGTAGTTCTTTGTAGTTATTGGGTAGGGGGTTGAAGACTTTTTTGGTCATTGTGGTGGAAAGTCCTTTTTGGAAAAGTGCCAGTGATGTTGCTCTTAAGTGAATATTATGATTATTTCTCGTTCTGTATCTATGCACTTCATAATTCATTTTAAAAAGATCAATGTTGTCAGAAATGTATGTCAGCAATTTATGGATAAATAATCCAGTTAGAGTAAGAATTCCATCAGATTTAAATAGTTTTCTACAGACTCCCTGCCTGGCTTATAATGAATGGTCCTAATTACCTTTTTTTGGAGTATGAAAACCTTACTAGCAGTTTGAGAACCACTCCAAAAATTATTCCGTTCGACATTGCAGGCTGGAAGTGAGCGTAATAAGCTGTTTCCCAGACAGCAGAAAAATCTTGCTACAATATTGTAGCAAGCTTGCTAATGCAAGCCAGTAACCTTGCAGCAAGCATGAAATGCAAGCCAATAAACTTTTTATAAGCCTGCTGCAAGTTGCCTAGTTTACACATTTCTAACTTGTTGCAAGCTTGATTTGTAAGCTTGCTGCAAGCTTAATTTGCCAGCCTGAAGAATAAATCAAAATTTTATTTTCTACAATATTTTCACAATCATTCAAATTTACTTCTTAAATATTGCTTGTTCATCGTCTTGTGATGTTAATTACTAAACATTAAATCTGTAAATAAAATAAATTTGTCTAACACTCCCGTTAAGTAGGAAGTTTCCATACAATCATGTTTTGGAATCTACTTCACTGACGTATGTGCTATGATTACATAAAAAGAAAACTACGTAGTAACATACATAATATGTTAACAATTTCCGTTAGATCAGTGTTTTTATCTGTGTAATCATAATTAATAGTTAGAGGTAAACCAATTATTGACTGATATCAGTCTCACATCAATAAATACAGACAACAGTCAGCACATTTATGCTTATAAAATTCTGTTAAGTAATGCTGTATGTCACGCTACTGGCTTTGAATTTCAAAATTGAGTGACAGCAATTGGTTACATAATTACAAGCAGTGGTGGTGCCAAGGGGGAGCGGGAGGGCTTGAGGTTTCTAATTCCCCCTTCCCAAATCCGCCGCAAAAAATGAAAACTAAATATTTTATAAAATATTAAAAATAGTTTGGCCACTATAATATCCTCCAGTGTTTCGTTATGAAAAACTGCTAAAATAACACTATTTTGCACTTTAAAATCGAAATTTTCCCTGGGGAGGATCCCCGGGCCCCCGCTTTACAGGGGTAGTCGGTGTTCATTATATTATCCTCAGGTTAAACACCCATCTTAGAGAAATCCTGGTATACGCCACTGGTTACAAGGAACCAAAACAAAATCAATAAATATAGGCATCTACCTCCCGAACAGCAAAGTCTTGAATAATGGGGAAATTGTAGACTGGTGATACTAGGTGACTACAAAAATGCAACAAGAGGCTAAATAATATAGGAACTTGGGACAAAAACATGTAATGGCCAGAAGTTTGAAATCATACAAACATTTTACAGGAATGGTTTCGGAAAAGAACTCAAAACCGGGAAAATAATGGAAAGATAAGAAGTTTACGTATCAACCCTTTTAATTATACAAGTGCAATTTGATGCCCATTCCTCCAAATGTTCAGTACGTGATCTCCCTTACCAAAATAAGTTTCAGCGCTTTCTCCACCCCCCCCCCTTATAAAATTACCTGACTTCCCCATATCCCACCAATAATGACCAATGAGCAGGGACCCCTGTTTCTCGTGAAAATATTTCTGCGGTGAAAGTATCTTTGCATCAGTTTGTACATTTGTAGCTCTGCTTCATGGTCAGTGATTGGCTGAGTTTAACTCTCACGTGTCTTATCGTTTTACTGCAAATCACAGGAGTGTGTTATTCGTAGGAACCCCTGTACTTCGCGTAAAGAATTTTGTCCCAGTTTGTTTCAGTGCCTTACGTAGACATCTGCAATTCTGCTTTATGGTTATTGGCCTTTGTGAAGAGCCGTATCACATATGACTGAGCCAATTACAATAACGTTACCGGAACACCACACGTCTGTGGTTTGCCGCTAGAATACCGTAGAATTGCGTGGTCAGTGATTGGATGTTTTAATTCTCAGCGTCTTAGAGTTCTTTCCGCAGATCACAGACGTATGGTGTCGCAGTTAACATTGCTGTGATTAGCACAGTCAAATGAAAAATACATTGAACACCTACATGCTGCCAATAACCATTAGGTACTGCTGCAGTTGTGCTCGTAAGGCATTTGAGCAAAATTATGCAAACATCTCCTGTCTCTACAAACCATTTATGTCACAAGACATTGCAGCGTTTTCATGGGTATGTTGGCACAACAAATGATCGCGATTCACCATCATCTCTAACTATACTATACCCTGCACTTGCATCACGTGGTCGAAAGTGGCGGCGTCGAAAAGACGCAGGCGCCGGAAGAAGGAAAGATGAGCAGGACGGAGGGGTTGCCACCACGTGCGCGTCTTCCGGTGCGGCAATTACTGACCGCCAAAGTCGATGGCCGGCGTCGTGACCAGCGTGCTAGATACACTGCTGCAGGTTTCACGGTCGACTTGCGGACCTCAGAGGTCACCCGCTAGGAGACCGAGCCAGACTCTACGGGTGGATTGCAGAGTCAAGTGCGGGAAATCTTGAAGTAAAGTTGAAACTGAGGAGAACTTGAGTAAAATATGACAATTTTTCGTGTGCATTGCAGAGTCAGAAAACTGCGATATCTCATTTGATGTGAAGTGGTACCACAATATACGCGAGAAAAAATAATTTCTCTTTGTTCATCGACTTGCGACTATAGCTAAAATATATATTACTTCCATTTATTATACACAAAACTTATATGACATTTATTTGTTAACTTATATCTAGTGTTTCGCATACCGTAAAGCTGAAAAAATGCGAAATAAAAGTGATAAAAAATATGTCGTCGATTCTGTTTTTAAAATGGCATCGTAACAACTTTGCTTACAAAATGGTATCGTAACCATTTTGTTTGATAACAAAAGAGACAGAAAAAAAAACACGACATCGCTTTCATGTAAAAATGTATAACGAATATAAATTGTGTTGTAGATGCCAATGCAGCCTTTCATTTACACCATGGTTATGTTCATCCTCTAAATTATTACCAAAAAATTTAAAATAAGAATATTACTCTCCCCCATGTGGTATTCTAATCTCAATTTACGGCCGCCATGATTGATTTGCCGCTTGAGAAATTTTTAAGGAAGGTATGAAGACACCTTAAGAAATTTTTCGTGTTTTCTTATATTTCACTCACTTTTCGTCTTTGCACAACAGCCAATATTCCACATGTGCCCATTGTGTTAACGTACGAAAGTAAAACCCTTCGGACAAAGAAGGAAAGTCATTCTTAAGACGACATGCTCAAACACTGTTTCAGAGTCCTCCAATGTAGCTAAAAATTGCCTGTTCAGACTGCTGTACTAACAATATATAGACTATTAACGTGCATTTTACTGACTATATTACGTTCGTCGTATTGGTATTTGACCAGTGCCAGTGATACTACGTGGACATGTTGCAAATGAAGTGGTATTTGACACCTGCTGTACAACATAAACAAGTGGCATTGTTCCTGCTGCACGTGACCGCGGATCGCAACCGCAATCATCGTGCGCTGTGGTGTCCGAGGTCGTGCCATTTGAGAATTATTTCCTCGTCGCTCACGCATTGCTGGCGCGGCATACATAAATAGATAGGCAGAAGCATAACTTCATCACCCCTGATGAACTTGAGACGTACAAGCCATCAATAATGTGTCACTGGCCAGCAATGCGCCAATCATCAGCTCTAGACTGTCACGCCAGAATGTGGTCCGACCAATAGGGAATCTTCTACAGCATACAATGGTCAATGGGACACTAGACCATGTCTAAACAGCCAATAAACTACCATAAATGCTTATTTTGAAGCGACCTTCATGGTGTTTTGTTTCTGTCTGACTATTTGTCCAGTGTTAGTACTACAGTGCAGTCACTTTAACTTTGCAGCATTTACAACGTGGATTTCCTTAGAGGGTTTCATCGTAATTATAACTCAGATTCACGAGGATCACACATCTTTGAAGCACACAACCTAAAATTACAATTTATTAGAATAAACAACCAAAACCACATAATTTAAAAAATTGTCATATATTAGAACCATCACTCGGTAGAAACACACAACTTAGAACAAATATTTGTTAGAAACACAGATGACAGAAATTACAGAAACGTCATACGTGAGAAACACAGATGTTAGAACAGACATACTATTTAATCAGAGACGTTGGAACTAACGTATGCTGGAAATACACAACTTAGAATTACCTATTGAAAAACCACGTAAGTTAAAAACATTGTACAACAGAAATCCACATGTTAGGACCAATGTACAGCCAAACTAAAGATGTTAGTACAATAGTATGACAGAAACATAGAACTTAGAACAACATACTGCAGAAGTACGTACGTTAAAAACATCGTAATACAGGAATTCACATCTTATAGCTATTTAACAACATAATCACAGGTGTTAGAATAAACTCCTGACAGAATCACAGATGTTAGAAGAAACTAACGACCGAAAAACACAACTTAGAACCATATTATATAAAACTTTGTACAATAGAAACGTATTACAGTAGAAATTCACATGTCAGAACTATTAAACGGCAGAATCACAGACGTAGGGACAAACGCACAACAGAAAAACACAATTCAGAACCACATAATGCAGAGCTATGTACGCTAGAAACGTCGTACAACAGAAATTCACGTGTCAGAACTAATATACAGCCGAACCACAAACGGTAGAACAATCGTACGAAAGAAATACATAATTTAGAACCACATATTGAAGAGCCATACGCCTTAGAAGCGTCCTACAAAAGAAACTCAGATTTTAGAACTATTAAAAAAAAAATAACACATGGTAGAGCAAACGTACGAGAGAAAATCACATACTGCAGAACCGCGTATGCTAGAAATATCGTACAACAGAAATTAACATTTAGAACCAATATACAGCCGAATAACAGATGTAAGAACACTTGTCTGAGTAGGGCCTACAGTCATATGCTATAACCACACGCCGGCCTCCATGCTGTAGTTGGTTAGGCGCATGTTTACGGTGCAAGAGGTCCTGGGTTCGAATCCCGGCTCAAGGGATATTGTGTTGTCTATTCATCTCACTTCACTCTCGTAGACTTTGCTGTTAAAGGTTCATAAAACCCTCTCGTCTGACTATGAACACACAGCTTAGAACTGCCGTATTTTAGAAAAACATAACAAATAACTGGCGTTGCTTTGAACATTTCATCTTCTGTGCTTCTGTGATGCGTGATGCTACCTTATGAGTTAATAACATCAGACATCACCCCAATTTCAACACTTAGGCGACGTAAAGCCATAAACTATCAGGAATGGTGCCCAGTGAGTAGGAAATGCACAAAGGAAAATTAATGTTCTGTGTTAAGGTTCAAGACAGCATCTAATACCATACGTCTTTCTCAAATAACATTTATTTCGTCGCTGGGACCTTGTGTTTATTCTCACTCTGACAACCAGTAATATTAGTGCAAATTTTCTTAACGTGTTCCTAGATCTATTCGAGTAGGTATAATTAATAGACATAGAAAAAATTCCACTACATAAGGGTGGTCATATTGTGTATGAGAGAAGGCTGGGGACAAAGCTGGCTATTCAAACAAATTACAATAAAAAAATTAATTGATGAAATTAATGTATGATTAAAATTGTTAAATTGCTCTAATTATGAAGCACTAGAAGTATTCTCCCTTTTCCTCTGGACCACATTCTGCGCTACAAACAAGACAGTATTCGAAGAATTCAGAGGGAAAATAAAAAAAATGTATACATCCTACCAACCTACTCAGCATACATTATGTAAAAGAATTTTCTGTCACACTGACAACAGAGGAAGTATAAGATGTTCTACATGACTTCATTCCCCTTCTGAATTTCCTAAGAAAGAAAAACTTTTCAGATCTTCGTAATTGCTTCTCCGTTATAAAGTACCTTCTCCTCGGAGCCAATTTGAAGACATTCTGCAGGACTTTGATCCGGAGGGCATTTACAGCTTTTCTCCCTGCCACCTGGAAAGGAACTCGTTGACGTGGCATTACATTGAACCCCAAGTTGATTGACTCTCCAAGTTTCTGCCGTATGATGAAGTTGCCCGTTTAAATATTTATTCAGTTTTCTTTAAACACAGACGCTCTTAAGTGAATCGGTCACTTGAGAAACCCCACATTTCAGTTTTTTTTTGCGCTGTTCACTTTTACACAAGAATCACTTCCTCGTCGTCAGTTACACCGAATATACACGTCCGCACGTATCTGCATATAAAATGGAGTAGAAAATTATTACCAACTCGATTGAGAGCAGGTTAATATGTACTGAATATATATATATATATATATATATATATATATATATATATATATATATATATATTTTATAAAGTAACAAGTAGAGGTAATTTTCCGTTCGTGAGTTGCAATAAGTAACACTATTGGAATGTTTCTAATGTTCCAAATTTGAAACAGAATTTTTTAAGACTGTAAATATGTGTTAATGTCTTAAAGTAATATAAAAAGATGTTTTTTTTTTTTTGCGGTTGTAACAACATTACGTTCGTTCCTTTAATTTATCCCTTTGTAATGCAAATCATTTAAGAAACCCTCACGCCCACACTACAATCCTATAAAACCATGAATAATATAGTCATTACAGCATTATGCTCATCCCAGTAAACAATATGTCATCCTGTACTGCGTAGAAGATACTAAACGTATCTGAACCATTTTATTACAACAAAGCTTGTAATAGTTTGCGTAATATCGATACCCTCATGAGAAAACCTCATAACTCCACTTTTTTCTATTTCCATTTTATTTTTACATTGTACCCCGGAAAAAATTCCTGATCAACTGCGAAAAGCACGCATCTCCAGTTATGTTTTTCAAAATTTTAAAAGCAAAAATCCGATCTATCACAAATCCATTGTTGGATTGTAACAAGTGAAAAACTCTCTTCTGTAAAAAAAATTGATTTTGGAGATACGAGGTTTTCACATGTATCTCCAGATATGTTTTTTTAAATATTAAAGCAAAAAATTAGAGCTCGTGAGGCTTTATTGTTGGATTGTAACCAGCAAAAGACTCCCTCTCCTGTAAAAAAAAATGGATTTTGGAGTAACGAGGTTTCCACATGAGGGTATCGATATCTTTTTTTGCGTCTCTCGAATAAAGTTAACATTTATGAATTTTAGGTTTCTCAAATGACCAATTCAAGTACTGGTATAAGGAAAACTTGATCACGACTAAAATGCAATTATATGTATTTCATTTTATATATATATATATATATATATATATAAAAGTGAGTGTGTGCGTGGACATACACACATATACTGACTGACATTTCAAACAAACTGCAGCCCAAACCACTGGACCTAGAATCGCGAAATGTTTTGTTTGGATTCCCCTCAGGTCGTAGGCGAGCACTAAGAACGGATATTTCGAAATCTGACCACTAAGGGGATGAAAAGGGTGAAATGCATTTCCTAAAAAACGTCGATAGAGCTCGAACCCGACGACCTATCGTCGTGTTTTTTTTACGTAATAGGACACACATAAAAAGGATCTTAGCCAATTAAAGGATTTTTTTAAATTCAACATTTAAGGTGGTGATAAGATCTTAAATGTGTTTCCGATTAACTTTTGATATCTATCGAATCCTACAGGGAAGAAAGTTGGTATTCACTTCAAAATTATGCTAACGTAAATACACGCATTTGCACATCTGAATTTCTAGTCCAGGCAATTTAGTTCAAAAAACATTGATTAGGGAAAAATCGCGTAGGCCCTAGTTTGGAAAATTTGCATAGGTGTAAGGGAAAGTATATCGAAAAACATACTATAAGTCCCCATTGGTGTGGGGTGAGCGGGGGGTGGGGGGGGCCGTTTAAATGTTCATTTTAGTGGTTTTCCTTAAGTAGCGCCCAAACTGTGGGTTATAGCAAAAATTTATTCATATACAAAATTAAAGAGAATATAATTTCCCCTGAAAAACGTAAATAAAATATTCCTATAAAATCAATACGTAAGGAAAACCAGGGTGTTGAAAATTGCAGAAATTTGAAACTTCTTGTTATATTGGTTGTATTAGAAAAAAATAAATAATCAGTCATTTAATTTTATAGTTTAACTATTTATAAAAAAAATATGGCAATGTTATTCATCTTTATGTTTCATATAATGAAATCATCAAGTTATTTAAATCGAGAACTGATGAAAATGTTATTGAAAATGAGATACAGTTGTAACTTTAATTCCTAATTTTTTTTAAAGAAATTTTATGCTCTATGGCGCAATAATTATCTGCTTCGTTACGAACATGATTTTGTGGTTTACAAAGCAAGGTTTTTATATCTTTTCAAATATAGATTTATATAGAAAATGTTAATTTAAACATACTAGTACATTATTAGTGACAATTAGTCCAGAAAGAACTCTTCTACGCGTCTTGTGAGGATTGTAAGCCATGTGCACTTGTTATTAATTTGTACATTATTACTGGGCAGCACAGTCGTCGGTGGATCTATGAAGGAACAAAGCCACGAGTTTCAGGTTTTTCAAATCGTTGATCAGTTCTGTGAACGTTATTGTCAGGAATTTTTTTAACGACATGTTTGTCTTTGTTATCGAATATCACACAAATTGAGGAAGTATGTAGTGTACTGAAAATTGCAGAAAAATATATTATATTTGACTCCTGCTTTGTTACAATAGTTTCTAGAATACGGATCTGTTATGTTATGAGTTATCTCCATTCCCATTGGCTCTCTTCAATGAATGTGGTTTGAGGAAGACAAAGAAGTCAACTCTCTGTGATGCACTTCCTGTAGTAAGTCCTAACATGAATACAATAAACATAAAAATGAGTACTAATGTTGTAGATGGTGGCTTCCTCCTACACCGAGTAAAATGGAGTGTTGGGAGCGAGTTTTCTTTAATTTGTGATCAATATGTAGCTTACACGATCAAGCATTATTGTAAACACTGTGTTGTAGTTTTCGATGGATATGGTGATGTCAACAGTACAAAAAGAGCAGAACAGAAGAGAAGAAGCACCACGAAAACGTCTGTTGATATTAAGTTTGATGAGAACATGAATGTCACCGTTCGACAGGAAAATTTTTTGGCAAATGAAAGGAGTAATAGATGGCTTATGCATTACCTCGCACAGAAAATGACGGCCAGAGGAATATAAACTAAGGTCGCTACAGGTGATGCTGATACTACAATCGTGAAATGTGGGATAGAAAAAGCAAGCACTTCCCTAAGACGTGGAGCTGGTAGTGCTACTGACTGCATTGGCACCACCACACAGCAACATTTATTTCTTTAAGCCTAGCAGGGGTAAAGTAGAAGCAAAATTATGTTCATCAAATTCTCTCCAAGAACTACCATTTTCTCAATCCATCCTCTTCTTCACGCTTTCAATGGATGTGATACGACCTCAGCCATTTATAATAAAAGTAATGCAGCTATTGTCACACTATACAAAAATCTGATAAGAGATAATGCTGAAATATTTTATAACTCCTTATCTACACCTGATGCTGTGTCACAAATTGGTGAGATGTTCCTTGCTCTGTATACACAGCCAATGCTAAACAACATAATTTGAATGATCATCGGTATTCAGCATTCCTGAAATCATCAACCAAGGCCAAAGCAACACATCCTCCCACCAAAGGCTCAACAAGGCAACACTCATTGAGAGTGTATTTGCAGATTCAACAGTGGTTGGATAACTACTTACCTCCTGATCAGCGGGGAAGGGCCAGAAGAGGAGAAGATGAATCCCTATTAAAAAAAAAAAAAAAAAAAAAAAACATTGGACGCGGTGGCTCCTGACAGTTCTAAACAACATATTTTGCCGCTGTGCAAATGGGTGTGGTGTACGATGTGGATGTCGGAAAGCAGGCATTGAATGCACATATGTTTGTGGAACCTGCCATGCTACATGCATCAACATTACACAATCAGAAGAAATAGAAGAACAGTTTCAAATTTATGAAGTCTACACAGAATATGTCATTTACATATCTTGTACTTTGTAATCTGTTATGTGCTGTACATAATGAAATTTCCATCTATCAAGAAAAAAGAAATGTAAACATTTATTGTGGTAATTACTACTTATAATAGTAAAAAAACTTTATCATTAAAAAACTTCATTAATTTTAATTAACATAACATTTAAAATATGCAAAAAATTAGATACGTACTGTTTTTATTTTGACAATTTGTTGCATACATGTTTTCCATTGCAATTGAAATTGTATTGTTTTAATTAATACTAATCCTGTTTTAGATTTGTAATATATAATTGTGTACACACACACGCATGTACATATAAAACTCATTACAACTTGAAAATGTATGTTTTAACACTGAAAATATAATGGCTTTCAGTCCGTATTTTTAATGTATATTCATTCCATATCATGTTTCTAAATTCCACAATAATAATGATCACGAGTTTTAGTGTTGTTTACATCTTCTTGTTTATACTATTTTGTGCAAAACATGACAAAAATCAAATTATCGCCTAATCTGTTTTAAACATAACCAATATATCAAGATGTTTCAAAATTATGCAATTTTCAACAAACTGTATATCCTTAAGTATTAAATTTATAGGTATATTTCGTTTTGATTTTTTCTGTGGGAAATTATATTCTCTTTAATTTTGTATGAGAATTAATTTTTGCTACGTCCCATAGTTTGGGTGCTACTTAAGAAAAACCACTAAAATTAACATTTAAACCGTCCCCCACTCCCCGCTCACCCCCCACCAGCGGGGACTTTTAGTATGTTGTTCAGTATACTTTCCCTTTCACCTACTATGCAAATTTTCAAAACTACAAGATTTTATCCCCTTTATTTCTTTCGTTGACTGGGCTATTCCTTACATTTTACAATGTGGCATTAAAAATAAAATGACATCATTTAATGACCATAAATGAAATCAGTAATGATTTATCTTGGCATTGTTAGAATTAAAATTGCTTTCAAATTTATTTATTTTTCGAATTTTTTATGTTGTTTACGAGTTTATTTATCGACACTTTGCAATTCTTTCGTCGGTAATTTTGATTAGAATCCAGTATCTCCGCGTTTGAGTTGAAACTCACTTTTCACGTTAGTATAAGTTAACGATATGGAATGAGCAGCTGTTTTAAGTGATATATTTGAAATAAATTTTTTAAAATTATACATTGAGTACTTGTAGTAACTGTACAAGTATGAATATTTACAGTTTAAATACACGATAAACGTGTTTCTAATTAATGTCCTGAGAGCAATATTTTTTGCACACAAATAAAATCACCGAAATTTTCGCGTCACTGTCTGAATATCGTAAACAACCTAGAGAGTAATGCTTCTTGGGAGCAGAATTTCTTTTAAGGATTGTTTCATATTTTGTTATGGACGCAGCCAGATTCGATGAGGTTTCGGCATAAATAAATTTATAATTCAATTAAATTTACTAATTTACAAATCTAAAAAATATTTACATAACAACACGTAACACTTACTTACAAACAGTACACTGTTATATTAATAAATATGTACAATTTAATATTTTGATTGAATATTTCTACGATACATAAACATTTAATCAATGTTTGTATATTTCAAAGATAAGGCAAGTTGGCAGCTGTCATTACGTGTCGTAGGCAACGATGTCATTAGAGAGGGTGACACAACTTGATACAATGGGAGAGGAGTCAGCCATGGCCTTTGTTAAGAACCCATATGACCATTCTCCTGGAGCGATTTCAAGAACCCATGGAAAACCGAAATCAGGATGGCCGGAACCAGGAATCGAAGCCAGGTCCTCTCGATTGCGAGTCCAGTTATCTAAATTAACACATACAATTAATAGTTTGACTTAATAGTTCTACGATACATAAACAGTTAATGTCTGACTTTACCAGGAAAAGCAATCGTAAGTTAAATGATGTTTGTCACTCAACATTCAGAGCTCTATTTATGCCGGACCGTGACACCGTCTAGATATTTCTGCCAACTTAGCGATGACTCAACCCGACACCGAAGGTTCCAGATATTAAGTCAAGCTCCTGTAACCTTCCTGGAGAGACTCTGGCACACGAACTGCGAAGACTTCTTAAGGGAGCGGTTCACCTCAGTTTTCAACTTTTTTTATATATTTTTATAATTTTGCCATATATTTTTTTCTTATTTTATACATAAATTGTGACTAAATCTTCCTCTTACGAAATTTGTGTATATCTCATAGTTTTTGCGTAATGAGTCGTAAACGTCAAAATTTGCACTTTACGGTTTTATGTACGCCACTAAAACCAACTGACATACCAAACCGAAACAATTAACAGTGAATAAAAATGTTGTAGGCTATGGTTTGACATATATAAAAAGAGAAAAGAAAATATTTTAGTATTTAATAAAAAATGTTGAATTTTGAAATGAAAATTTAAAAATTTAAATTTTTTTTAAAATACATGCATATATATATATATATTCTTTTTGTATGTGTCAATTCACAGACTAGTACATTATTACACACAGTGAATTTTTTCGGTTTGGTGTGTCAGTTGGTTTTAGTGGCGTACATAAAACCTTAAAATGCAAATTTTGACGTTCGCGACTCATTACGCAAAAACTGTGAGAGATACACAAATTTCCTAAGAGAAAGTTTTAATCACAATTTACGTATAAAATATGAAAAAAATATCTGGTACAAATATAAAAACAAATACGTTGAAAACTGAGGTGACCGCGCCCTTAAGGGGCATGGAAAGCCAAGTCGTCGAACAAACGACTGGAATAATCAGTAGTCGATAAAATCTGAACTACTCATCATAATTCGATGAAAATTTTTACTGAGTAGATATTTTACTAGCGGTCGTCCGTTTACACAGAAGTATCCGGTATCATGCTTTGCTTTCTAGTAAAAAATTTATAACTCTTTTTAGAAAAATCGGGGCTTGAAGACACAAAATCCATAAAAATGGAAAACTTAAATATTTTAAGTTTTTAATGTTGTAATATCCATGTCTCCATAGCAAACAATTTTCAAAAATACTCGCGTTTTGAGTTGAAAATATTTTTTTTTGTATTCCAAAGTCTCTCGCGCAGAGCTTTATGGATGTTTTAATACTTTTCAAATCAAAACTTAATTTTGTAAATGCGGTTATTATATAGGCCTGGATATTATCACATTAAAATTGTATAAATTATAGTTTTCCATTTTTATGGATTTTGAGGCTTCAAGCCCTTATTTTTCTAAATGCAGTTATTAATTTTTTACTCGAAAGCAAAGCATACTACCGTCTAATACTGTACGAACAGGTGTCCTTTAATAAAATTTCTACTTAGCGAAAAAAGTCTCATCGAATTATGATGCGTAGTTCATATTTTATCGACGATCATGACAAAAAAAAACATCAGTTTAAACATGTGTTTCTAGAGTCCAATTTACAAAAATATAAAGCAGCAATCTCAGACAATAGTTTTGCCAACTTTCTGAGCAAAATTTTTTTTCGAGTAACGCATATCTGAAGAACCATCACTGACGGCGAAATATAATTAATTTAATTGCGGTGCGAGAGATCGCGCTTGAAAAATCCGTCATTATGGATAAATGTTTATTCATAAAGCTGGCAAATATCATCATCTAGGATTTTGTAATATTTCCATATTGAAATAAAAAAAAAACCGAGAGGATTTCTACTGGAGTTGTCCGCGTTTATCTATCTACCACACTTTCTTAAGGTGGCTCCGTATCTAGAGTGCGTTTGTGTATGTCAGACACAAACTCGACGAAGCTAAGAGTGTTTGATGGATAAATAAACGATAAAAACACCAATTGAAATCCAGGTGTTGTTGAAAGTCAATACAGAAATATTACAAATTAGCACTCCCAGATAAATATATTTTCCAACTTAATGAGCAAACATTTACCTAGATTGATGTATTTTTTAAGAGTAATCGCCTGCGCCGCAGTTAAACGTACGAGATTTCGGCGTCAGAGATTGTTTGAGAAATAGGAGACAAAATTTTTCTATGAAAGTTGACAAAAACTATTGTCTAGGATTGCTGTTTTATAATTTGTGCAAAAACCTTTGATATATCTGCAGTTTTAGACCGATGCATTTAGCGCTAAGTTATGTACCATAGGTATCCTGGTTTTACCCGAAAATAATTTTGCACATCTGCAATTCTGCTTCGTGGTTATTGGCAGCTTGTCTTTGTGAAGAGCCGTACGTCACTTGACAGAGCCAATTAAAATAACGTTTCTGGAACACCACACGTCTGTGATTTGCCGGTAGAATCCCACGGCTCGTGGGAGTTAAAATATCCAATCACAGACCACGAAGCAGAACTGCAGACGTGCACGTAAGGCATGGAAACAAAGTAGGGCAAAATTCTTTCCGCAAGAAACTGTGGTCCCTAATCATGGGCTCTTAAGAGGGCTATATTACGGATGTAATTTTCTTAGTTTTATGTGCGGAGACAGTGGAGCGATAATGTTCAGACAACCATACTCGACGGTAACCGCTTCGCTTCTATTCGCGGCTCGCCAAACTGGCGTGCAGTATTTTCGTTTCACTCTTTTTTCCTAAGGGACATTAAGCGACAACCATATATGTGTGGTAAGATTGAAGTTAAGTCCGGCACATGCTTCAAACATTGTGTTTTAACGATTCTAGGTGGTATATTTGTAGTTATACTAAAAAGCCGTTTTTAGCCATTTTGATACCCCCTCAAATTATGTTTCTAATAGGCGTGCTATGATTCTAAAACGATAGAAGCATAGCTTCATCTGTATTTTCGTTATATATATTAACATACTGGGAATAACTTTATTCGTTTTGCGCTAAAAAGAACAAACGTGGCACATTACAACACTCTTCAAGCGTTTTAAGAGCGCCGCTGACAGGCATATGTAATGCAATATCACCTGTATGCGCAAGTCACTCAACTGGCAAGCAGTGGTTTACTAGTAATATCTTACACAGACTTTAAGCAGTGACCACAAAACTCCGTTTCAAGGCATACGAGGGTTAAAAAAAATCGTGATTTAACAAACAATTTTTTTTTTTTTTTTTTTTTTTTTTTTAACTTTCAAAGTCATAGTTTGAAGTAGGTGTTGTTTTCTTGGATATACAACTATATCGCACAGTTAATAGTTTCGTTACTGAAAGAATATTCGAAATTTGCTGCAACACGTTTCAAGCTCAGGTAGCCGCCTTAAGGGCGTTCAAGTGGAAAATATGCATAATTTAATTTTCGCACAACATATTGTTAGTTTTGTAGACGTTACTAGTGATTACGTTTCCCACTTGTGAAAATTTAATAGCTCTCATAACCGACAGCTTAAAGCAAATAAGCATATTATGGGAACATACAAATAACAAAAACCTAATGAATGGCTTAAGGCTGTTAAAATGGTGAAAAATTGCAATTTTATATTTTTGTTTGAAATAGTGTTAATTTTATAGACTTTAGTTCGAAGTTTATTTTCCTCTTACGAAAAAATATTGCTCATCCAGTTTTCCCATAATGGCATTTCAAAGTCAAAATGTACTTATTTTTACTTCATACAAATCTTGAAAACCAGCATTCATAGTGAAATGGAAAAAAAAAACATCAAAACTACTTGTCATGGTTTACGGCTTGAAGCATATAAAAACTCATTGTAATATTTTTGTGTATTAAATGAATTGGTTTTATTTTTAAATACAATTTTTTGTGATGGGTTTTTACATGCTTCAAGCCGTGCACAGTGACAAGTTGTTTTGATGTGTTTTTACATTTCATTATGTTTACTGGTTTTCAGGATTTATATAAACTGGCTGAATTTTTTTTTCCGTAATGTCTATAAAACTAACCCTATTTTATATAAATATAAAATTTCGATTTTTCCCAACATGGACGTTCTTAATGGAATGAAATAATTGAAGGGTTAGGTGGATGAAGGAGGCATGTTACATTTGTAAACTTCTGAGAATAAAGCAATTTAAAGCTTATGAAACTAGATGAAACTTGATGATTTGCTTCACATTTGCTAGGAACATATTACAAGTATTGTGAAACTTAAACACATCTTGGAATTTTATCTTGTAAAAAAATTTTTATTAGGTGTTTCTGAGAAGTTCAGAAATGTGACGTGCCCCCTTCTCCAAAACGGCCTTCAATTATCACTGAAATGAATTATTATTGGCCGTATTATAGAATACTTAAAAACGTGCAATGAAATTCCCTCGTATTTTTAAAAGTATTCTGAAAACGGTGTCAATTTTCTATATTTAGCTGCAGGCGTGGGAAGACTAAAAGAGCTAAAATTTTTCTCAAGTAGGAAATATAGTCACAATAATGTCTACTTAACTAACACTTTGTAGTACGAAAATTAAAATCATGAATTTTTTCCACTTGAATGTCTTAACCGGTTTCAACTTGTGCGAAATCTGTCAGCCTCAGAAATGAATACATAACATTGAAGCCTAGCAAATAGTCAACTTTTCCCGCAATAAATCACCTTTTCTATGTGAAGTCATGTATTTTTATTTATTTTTTTTATATATTTTCTACCATTTTGTAACAGCGAGCACACGGTGGGTATTTTCAGACGAATGTCAATACGTGAACGTGATGCATTGACACAAAATGTTGCATAATTTTTTGTCACCAAAAATCACCGGCTCTAGTGATTGGATGTTTATAACTCTAAACATCTTGGGGTTCTATCTGCCAATCACAAGTGTGACAACCTGTGCGCAAATACGTGTTGTCAATACGCGCGAAGCAGAGCGGAAGATGTGCATATACGGCAGTGAAATTAAGTTGTGCAACGATGTTGTCGCGAAAATTAGGGGTCCCTCTGAATTATTATATTGTGAATACGTCACTGGTCGCATGCTGTACTACGCCTGAACATTCAAAACTGATATATAAATTTCGAAGGAAAACATCACCAGAGGTATATCGTGGTAGTGTCACAAGGCAAGCAATAACTATACTCAACAATGAGTTGCCCGTGGGACCAATATAGGTCGTTCGGAATAAAGTGAACACTAAATATTTAACCTTTGAAAAATATCACTAGATATTACTACATATAATTCAACATTACCGATAGTTGCGTTACTGCTTGTATGGTTGGCAACGAAATAACACAACATAGCTCCGTGTTTATTCGTATTTAAATACAACAATACCGAAACAAAATCAACCGACAGTGAAATAATTGTATTTTATACAATTAATAAACTTCTTTTTATCAAACTATATAGGTGCCTATCGACTGAACAATTTATCTTACACGCGCAAACATAAAGTGACGTGTCCCAGGAAGTTAGAATTATCCCGTCGTTAGCTGTTACACGCGGAAAGATACGAATTGGCTGGAAATAGAACTTGAGCCGTGCTTTTTCGAGTGCTCACTTTATTCCGAACTGCCTATAGAATTGTAGTCTTCTTCCAGTAGCGTAGGCAAGGAACGTATACTCCAGTAATACACCTCGGTCTACACAACGCATTTTTATTGGATATGACAGGTAGGCACATTGAGTCTACGTGTTCTAAGCGTACAGTCAGAGCTCATGTTGCATTCCTTGAAACACGACCACGATACGCCACTGAGCATCTCATTCTAGGGAAGATTCACGTATAAACCTTGGTATTGAACAGATATGCTCACCTGGCGCGCGAGCGACGTTGTTGCCTGTCAACAAGTGTGTTCCGTTTTACGTGAAACTGTGTAACATTTCCCTATTCTCTTTGTATATTAAAAGAAACACACTTGAAACTATGTCTTTAATCACCACTATTTTATAAACTCGATTTATTGTCTGTTTGTCTGTTCGGTGAAAATTTTGTCATTGAACTTCGCCGATGTTCTAGAGACTTAAAGCCATAAACGTAGTTAAAATCTAGGTTATATAAATTATTAAATATAATTAATAAATATTAAAATTAACATTATTATCAACTCGCTTTCTTGTATGTCTGTTTGCATGTTCGGTACAGATGTTGCTTGTTTATAATCGATTGCAAAATTTTATACACACAAGACTAAAAATAAAGAAAACTATAATTTAAATAAAATTATAACAAACCACGTTTTTTAAACTGTCTAAAAACTGTGAATCCGTTTTTCCTCCGAAACACCTTGTAAGATTAAAAGCGAAAAACGTGGATCACATACAACTGATTATCGATACATGTTTCACTTGTCGCTAATAATTTTATTGCACTGAAAATGATGGCATGAATTGTTCGTGAGTTTTCTCAAAGACAGCTATTCTCTACACACCTCACTATTAGGAATTGAATGTGCCCCACGTTATTTGTTTTAAATATTACAAGTATTTTCATACCAAAGATAATTTTATACTTTGTAGCCCGTTTTACAAACGTAGCGTATTAACTTTTTTTTTTGTTAGACAAGTGTTTGTTTTCAAATTATGACACCCCTATTAGGTATATGTATTAAGGGTTCTCGAAGATAGTATACAAAAATGTAGATAAGCCTACATTCAAGATTTTTTTAAAAGTACAAACGAGTTTTTCGTATCGTTCGAATAGTTTTATTTCGGGTTATCAGCGAAAATAGTCAAATATCTAATTTCACCTGCGCTTGTAAGAAAACTATGATACCAACAAATATGCTATTTGTGGGAAGTTAATATTTATGTAATGGGTAAGAGTTGGATGGTTTTTGATGTAGTTAAAAATTACGATTTATTTCGGTACAGAGCAGTCTCAAGGTGCCTTGACTGAAATAATGTTTTTTTTTTTTTTAGTAAATGCTCCCAGACAATGTGTTTGGTGATAATTCCAAAATAATTTTAGTGTGACTACAAACGTTAACAGACGATTATTTTGAGTGTTCATTCTATGTCAGGTTGATCGACAAGAATGTATATTTCACGCTCATTTTTTTTACAGTAAAAACAATTTAGTTGCCGCAAAAAAAAAAAAGTGAACTGGAAAAGGTCCCTTCTACGACCTCGTCATTTCACCGAACTTTATTCCTACTCTTTCCCTTACTCCCTTCACCACGAACCACTCTGCACATCTCCACTAAAAATGTTCTGCCAACTGCCGAGATCGTAGAATTCCCCTACACTTCTTACCCTCTACAAAACCATACACACCGCCTGTTGGCATCCCTTTACCCTGTCAATAAACCATAAGCACCGTCTATTGGTGCTTGTGTATCGTTCCTCCCATTGGCTACCACGAGACGTGAAGAGTTCATACACCAGACATAAAGCCGAAACCCCACAAATAGCAAACATCAACTGGCCCACTTGTGCGAATCTTATCGTGATAAGCAGCCCACAGGCAGTAAACATTCGGAATGCACCCGCGGCCACATGTGGCATACATGATGCATAGTGAAATCACCCTCACATTAACCACAAGCGTGCCACAGATGTACCACAAGCATTCTTATTATACTCAGATGCTTATGGGTGGGTTTGCTAAGTCTGCTTGTGGACCGTGTACTGAAATATGGCTGTCTTTTAAAACTAAGTTGCCCACATTAAAATTATTTCAGTATAACTACAAACATATTTACTGACATTGCCTGATTGACAATCATTCCAGAAAAAGTAGACTATCATACAAGCGAACGTTCGCCGCTTCTGCCAAACAGTTGGCCAACGGAAAAATTATTGTATTCGCTACTAGGGACCTACTGGCCATAGCATCCAACATTCGTCACCACCCCGCATAAACCCCAGCGTAGTGGGGAGAGGAAAGATGTTCTGTCAACTGACGAGATCTTAGAACTGACATATCCCCATATGAACCATAAGAGCAAAGTAACTTTTCCGCAAATATAATTAGTTCGCGGTAAAACAAAACTTGCCTTACAGAAAAGTAAATGTGAAAAACTTACGTTTTGTGTTGACACTAATATAAGTCCGTATGTAGCAAATATAATAATTTTTTCAACATAAATCGTGTGTTAAAAATACCTCAACTATCTTCACCACAAAGATTAAAAATATATTGTCTTATAAATAACCCAACTTTCGTTACCATTTCTGTAACCTTTGAGTAAAAAAATAATATGTATATATATATATTTTTTTTTTGGCGCAGAGTAATTGCACTTGCTAGTATTTAAACTAACATTTTGTTGTGACAACGAACGTGTTCTTGTGTGAGTGAACGACATAGGCGCAACTAGAACGAACATTTGGGGAGGGCACAATTTTGTGAATACTGTTATACTCAAGCTACCCCTACCTGTAATCAGTAACGTAGTCAGAATTTATGAATTTCAGACGGGGAAGGATGGCTATCCTGCGAATATTATAAAGGATCACTCACCACGTCTTCAAACAGGGGGATCCGGGAGTCCTCCCCCGGGAAAATTTCGGACTTCAAGGTGCAAAATAGTGCTATTTTAGCAGTTTTCATTGCTAAACATCACTGGTTATTCAATATTAAATTAATTTTAATTTTTAAGACCTTGATTGGTGATTTATTTGGGGGAGGGCCTGTGCCCTAGTGCCCCCCCTCCTTAGTTACGCCTATGGTGAACGGCATTTCTTCTGTCACGCCTTTGAAGACTGTAAAACAGTAATAAGTTAGGAAATGACTTATGTTGCCCGCTTGTACATCTAGACGCCAGTGAATGATAGTTACGGACTTTGTTTCAGTGACTAACGTACACATCTGCAGCTCTGCTTCGTAACCAGTGATTGGATGTCTTAGATCTTGACGTGTCTTGGGGTTTTACTGGCAAATCACAGACTTGTCAAGTTGTAGGAACGTTATTATGGTTGGCGAAGTCAAATTAGAGACATCACTTCACAAATACACGTTGCCAATAACCATAAAGTGGAACTGCAGATGAGCACGTAAGTCACTGAAACTAAGTGGGGCAAAATTCTTTTCGCGAAAATCAGGAGTCCCTAATGACAGCCCGTGGCCGGTTCGTGTATATGACTGAGAAGTCTAGGCTGATGCCAGATGAATAAGCGGGATAACTATGCCTCTGCGAAAGTTTACTGTAGACAGAAAAAATGTTTTTGTGGTGAACACAGAAACATTTGGCATGGTTAGAGATGATGGTTAGAGACCCGAATATTTCGCGATTTCAACGACCAGCTGGTTGGACTCCACAATCTACTGTATACACTCTGTACTCAGCTACTTATACATTGGCTGTTGCTTCTGTGAGTGGCCAGTTATACATGTGACAAGGTAGCACGGGAGTCTGTGAGTGTTTTCATGTAGTCTGCTATTGGTTCGCAGTTCTCAAGGAAGTAATTAACGTGTACATCAGTTTGAAATCTAACCTTGTCTGAAATGAACTCTCGAAATTTTCGGATTACTTATGGTTAGAGGCACGAGTATTTCGCGTATTCATCCGGCAACAGCCTATACTTTTCAGTTCTATACGTGTACCGGCTGAAGCCGAATATCTATTGGCTTCTAACAGTACAAACGTGTAGCACGTGATATCCCCACGAATTGTTTCCTTATTTATAACTGGCTTACAGTCGTCAAATGTGTGTTAAAACCGCTCTCGTCTAATCACGGAAGGAGGAGTGAAGTATACGTTATTGACGTTCAACCTGACGTACAATCAATACGCGAAATAATCGTGCCTCTACTTATGGTGGTTAGAGATGGGAAAATTTCGCGAATTCAGTGACATGCATGCTAGAATCAACTATTCTATGCAAACTCAAGCCCCGACTAGGCCTATTTGTCTACTAGCTGCTACTCAGTGGAACAGCAAACAATGAACGAATATACGGTTTTTGAGTATGCATAAGACAATAGATTCTAACATGGGAGTAATTGATTACGCGAAATATTCCCATCCCTAAATTTATCGCGGGAAAACTTGACTGTTTGCTGAATTTCAATACATGTTCAGCTTACCAGAAGATTACTGGCTTTAGCTTGTACTTGGAGCTGTTACCCTATTTGACTGAGTCAGTAAGAATCCCGATATTGTAATATTCGATGACTGTTATTGATCTGCAGACAACTACGTTGTGTCAGAAGTACATCACCAAATCATATATGTCACAAGAAACTACAGTGTTTTCAAGGGTATGCTGGCACAAAACATTTTCGAGATATACCATCACCTTTAGGCATGGTCAATACTAACAAACTCATTTTGCAGCTGTCACGAGATATTGTTTCCGTGTACGGACAACATATTACTATGATCTTTGAAAGAACTGTGCAATGGGAGTGCTTGACTGGATTACATTTCTTAGACGTACTCATTGCAAATTGAATGACTGTCAAAGAAAACTTAACAAACAAAAGCATAAACATAAAATAAGCAGAGTATGCTTTAGTCAGCAAGATACATACACAACATGCTATTCCAAAATGGAATCGGGTCAAATGAAAACAAGGAACAAACAGATAATAAATGAAAATTATAACAAACAAATTAAAAACCAAGTATCATGTAACACAACGATGAGACGAAACAAAAAACACAGTAGATATCAGACACGAACAGAAAAATAACAAAAGGACACAACAACAAGACGAAACGAGACAAAACGCAACAGATATCAGACATATACAGAAAAGACAAACGACACAATGGAAAGACGAAATAAAACACAGTAGTTTTCCAGACAGACAGTGTTACGACGTTTCGGGAAATGGAATCTGTTCTCGTCATCAGATAGACACACATGGTTCAGGAACAGTAATTCAATTTGCAATGGAGTACGTCCAAGAAACTGAATTCCGTCAGCATATTGCTAAACAAGTGAACGACAAATGGAGACACGGGGCCCTGCAATTGCGTAAGCAGGAAAACGCAGCTGGGGTACGGACGTCACATCAGGACTCGACGAGGAAGCTTGCGCGGCGATTACAGCGTAGGCAGTGGTCGAGGCTGGTGATAGAATAATAATAGTCTCTGATAGGTCGCGTGCGCGTCTCCTTCAAGGGTGTTCTGCCACCTTGGGGGCGGCCTTTTACGGACCGGCCATCGTGTGAGGTTTGCCGCTAGTGTCATAGCGATTGTCTGAGGTCAGCTCGTGGTATAGGCGAGTTCTCAGAGGAGAAACCAGTGGCTACATACAGGATCATTCATACACAGACACAAAGGTTTGGTTTATTTACGGGCGCAATTCACCTCAGTTTTCAACGACTTATTTAATTTTTATATTTGTACCAGATATATTTTTCTTATTTTAGACATAAATCGTGATTAAATCTTCCTCTTAGGAAATTTGTGTAAATATCATAGTTTTTACCGAATGAGTAGAACCACGATTTTATGCCGAAAATTTTTTTTTGCACCATTTGAAATCAAAGCCTTATGCTGACATCCGCAACTCTGTTTCATGGCCAGTGATTGTACGTTTTAACTGTGACTTGTCTTGAGGTTCTACTGACAAACCACAGACGTATTGCGTCACAATATCCTTATTGTTATTGGTGCAGTCAAATGAGGGCCGTCTCTGAGCAAAGACGCGCTACCAATAGCCGTGTCGCAGAGCTGCCGACGTGCACGCGAGACATTCACACAAAATGATGCAAAAATCTTTTCGCGACAAAATCGTGGCTCTACTAATGAGTCGTAAATGTTGAAATTTGCATTTTATGGTTTTATGTACACCACTAAAACCAACTGACAAACCAAACCGAAAAAAATTCACAGTGCATAACAATGTTTTGGGCTAGGATTTGACATATATAAAAACAAAAATTAAATTCCTGTATTTAATAAACAATTCTGAAATTTAAAATTTTTAACAAAATACAAATATATATATATTTATACATGTCAAATCATAGCCTACAGCATCGTGAATTTTTTTTCGGTTTGGTATGTCAGTTGGTTTTAGTTACGTACATAAAACCGTAAAGTGCAAATTTTGACGTTTACAACTCATTACGCAAAAAACTATGGGAGTTACAAAAATTTCCTAAGAGGAAGATCTAATCACAATTTATGTCTAAAGTAAGAAAAATACATCTGGTAGAAATATAAAAATAAAAAAAAGACAAAACTGAGGTGAACCACGCCCTTAAGAGTACGCATTAGTCGCCATCTTGAATTTTAGTATTTTGTGTCATAACTAGGGAAATGAATATTTCGCGAGTTCAACGACATGCGTATGGCCTATTTACACACAAGCCCTGGCCATTTGTCTATTAGATACTACTCAGTGGAACAACAAACAATGCATGAATAGACGGGCTCGAGTATGCATAGGCCAATGGATTCTAACACGTCGGTCATTGATCTCGTGAATTATTCGTTTCCCTAGTCATAACATAGAGGCATGCGAAATTCGCGTAATTTTCTGACAACAGACTAGACTGCAAGCCGTTGTTTACTTGTTTGACATCACCCACTGGTCTATAGTGTTGTGGATTGTAAGGGAGAACACTTTGAGCCAATAATTGAAAGTTCCTAGATTGAATAGTCAGTCGCATGTAAAACAGTCTAATACGTATATTACATCACATTATCGTCAGCAATGAAACATAGACTGTGAACGAGTGAGTACAGATTATTGGAGTTTAGTCCGGCGCCAAATAACGCGAATTTAACATGTCTCTAGTAGAAAATTTTCTTCTGGCTAAATTCATGGAACTTTTAACTACAGAATACAATATATATTGATACAATTTTAGACAGCATTAATCATTCTTTTCCGTTACTGTCGTTACAGATCTAATTGCAGTTAAGAAAGTAATAAGAATTGTCTAGTTGCAATTCGATCTGTAAAACCAGTGACGGCAAACAAATATTTAATTTATGTCTAAAATTCCCTTAATATGTATTATATTCTATAGTTAAGTTAAAGTTCCAACAATTTACCCAGAAGAAAAGTTATAACACAAAACGCAAAAATTCATGATGGTGACTATCACTCTTAATGCGATGCAAGGTCCGCGGTGGCCGAGGGGTCAGACCTCTCGCCTCCCACCAAGGCGATCCGGGTTCGATTCCCGACGGGGTCGGTCTCTGGATTTTCGCATGTGGGAATCGTGCCGGACGATGCTGCTGGTCGGCGGGTTTTCTCGGGGATCTCCCGTTTCCCCCGCCCATTCACCACGGCGCTGCTCCATACTCACCTCATGTCATTCCTCACCAGCGCTAAAGACCTCGTCATTAAGCGCTGATCAAAATCTCTCACTCACTTAACCGTATGATTACAAGTTCTCAGTTCAAGGGCTGGTTTGAACCTCCAATATTCTGTGTTCGGCATAAGAATTGAAGGGTATTGGGAAAGACAAGGTTAAACCACAATTTTTAAATATTTGAGTTTTATGAAGGAAGACAATGACAATCTCATACTGTACATTCCGACGTGTAGATCCACGACTTTGCCGCGAAAATATTTTTGCGTCATTGTGTTTCAATGCCTTATGTGCACGTCGGCAGTTCTGCTTCATGGTTACTGGCAACGTGTCATTCTTCAGACTGGCCTCTAATTTGACTGAACCAATCAGAGTAAGACAATTGTGGCACCATACGTCTGTGACTTACCAGAATGAACCCAAGACAAGTGAGAGATAAAACACCCACCAATCACTAACCATGGAGCTGAGATGAAGATGCGCACGTAAGGCATTGCAACAGAATGTAAAAAATATCTCTTTGCCGTGAAATAGTGGTTCTAATTATGAGTTTTCAGTTCGAGGGCTGGTTTGAACCTACATTCTAGATACCATTACTACTTTGTAACCCTGTACTGTGCTTAAGAACTGAAGGACATGGAGAAAGACAGTGGTAACCTACAATTTTTAAATAGTTGAGTTTTATGAAGGAAGACAATGGTAATCTCTTTAAGTACATTCCGGTATAAGAGATTAAGCAACGCGGCCACAAACGACAGCATATTGCGCTAATGATACTTTTGCAGGCCATGCTTTCGTAACTTACTTCAGCAATGAAATAGTCATAAATATACTATTATTATTTTGTAGTTATTTATTCATTGGTTGGATACTGAAGTACCTAAAACATTATTTATAAACACGTGTGATTTTAATGAAATTTCTTCGTTAAATTGTACCTCATCTTCAAATATGCATAACTTAGCTGTGGTACATTGTGGTTACAATTGTGCCTCCCGATGTCTTTCATTTCATAAACTAATGTTTTGCCAAGCCTAGAAATGGTTTTGTCTTAAGGGCGCCGCCTGCTTGCGCGTCATAAGCTTAGAAATGACGGAGATATAAGGGCTATCTTGAAACGCGCATCAAATGCCGCATCGCCTCAACGAGCCGAGCTCTGAACTAGCGTGCAAGCTTCCCGCTAAACCGTATTTACTGTGGTACACTAAGCGGTGACAATTTAATTCTATTGGTGGAATGTCTGTAGAAATGTTCAGCACACATCAAAATCTGAGTTTTACAGACATCTGGTTAGTACATTTTGAAGTACGGCAGTCTCAATAGCCAATTTTTTAAGCCATGTTGGAGGGCTTAGAAACAGTGTTTTTAATGGGCATAGTGTCTTAACAATGAGGTTCCGACCTTGTCTGAAGTTTTTCTTTTCGTACGTTGGCACAATGGGCACACGTGGAATTGTTTGGAAAAAAATAAACTGTTTACGAACACGTTACAACGCATTCGAAGCGTGAGGTAGGCGGCTGTACAAGAATATAATCGCAGATACCATATTTTACTGGAACATATATACCAAAATGTTTACGCTTTCCAGCAGTAACTTCTGCCAACAACGCTCATGGGAATCGCTAAAGACGCGACTAGACGAGGTTCGCCATTGTCTTCTGCAGTATGGGGATGAGAGGACAACACAACACCCAGTTACTAATTTGAAGAAGTGTTTTGGACATACGCCGTTGCAGCAAATAGTATGTCACAGAAAAACAGAGAATACCCACAAACAGCATGAATGATGTAGTATTTAGCCAGCAAAAGCATATAATTTAAAAACATTCGGAAACCAATGTAATAAAAAAGAAGTACATTTTCAACAAAAAAAATTAATTTCTAGCCATAATCACAATAACAATAGACTCTTATCTGCACAGCAAATCAGGGCATGGCTATTTCCTATTGGCCGGGAGAGAAGAGGGGTACAGATATAGACTCATTGTTTTCCAGTGCCCATACTCAGTCTGCAGGTGCTCCTCGGACTGTGTACGTGCCTGAAGGCTGAGACAGACTGCAGTCTCCTAAATGCTGCAATATGTTTTTTTTTTTTGCAAGGAAACCATTGTGTTCGTCTGTTTATTTTTTCATTGTTTCGCTGTCCATAGTTACTGTGTTAATTGTTTTCGTTCGCTTTCTGCTGTGTCGCCTACATCCAGTTTTTTGTCGTTCGTTTTGTTTTCTTTGTTTGTTGTAATTATTTTTGTCTGTTGTTTCGTACTTACTGACAGAATTCCTTTTGTAGAATAATCTGAGTTATTTATTTTTTATTTGGTTCGTTGTTTAGTGCTTCGCTGCTCGTTTGTGTTATTTTCTTGTAAATTACTGACTGAATTCCTTGTGGAATTGTGTACGTTTACCTTTGTTTGCCAGTTGCAAACAATGTCCTTTTTGTTTGTTTACTTGCCTGCTTGTTTGTGTGAATTCTCTGGTTTTCTGTGACACATAATTTTCTGCAATGACGCTTGTCTAAAATACTTCTTCAGATTCTAACTTGCCGCAAATGCAAGACTCGTTCAAAAATAACAACACCCAGTTCTGAACCCAGAGAGATAACTGTAAATATTGACCTCCCCGGCCGGGAATCAAACACAGGGTCCGTGGTTCACCAACAGGGAGCTATAACCGCTGAGCCATCAAGCGGAGCAGTTAACCAAATACATATCTATATGTGGCGAAACAACCGTGTAATTGTTTAATCAGCCAAGTGTACAGGTAACTGGATGAATTATTTCCCCTCAACAGGAAGGTCTAGTCCCGTTGTACATACATTCTGTTAGAATAACAAAAACAAAATTTTGACGAGTTCAATACATTTTTAAGCAAACAAAAATTTTGTTGCCTAAAATTCATGAATATTTAGCCTTATACGAGGTTTTTTTTTGTTTCAACCTCTGATCGGCTGTATTAAAAAAATGGGAATGAATTAGGAAATTATTTTAATGTTAAAAGAAACGTACATCTTTACACTATTGTTCCACATAATCACAGTGCAGATTGAGGCATTTGTCGTACCGATGCACCAGCTTGCCGATATCCTCTGCAAAGAATGATGTCTCCTGCCTATTCAGCCACGTTTTAACAGTGTCCTGCAGTTCATCATGGGTGTTGAAGCGTCGTCCTCCGAGCCACTTTTTCAACGTGGGGAAAAGGTGGAAGTCACTCGGTGCCAAATTCCAGACTGTTAAGAGGGTACCGCCAAGATGGTGCATCGGTACGACAAATGCCTCAATCTGCACGGTGATTATGTGGAACAATATTGTAAAGATGTACGTTTCTTTTGACATTAAAATAATTTCTTTATTCACTCCCGTTTTTTTATTACAGCCAATCGGAGATTGAATAAAAAATAACCCTCGTAGAAATGTACATTTCTCTGACCGTACCAAATATTTCTGCGTGTGTAACAGAACAATTTTACAGGCTGTTGAGTTCCTATATATGATTTAACATTTAAATTAAGTGGCTCTAACGTCATTAGCGACAGTGACACACAACTTGACATAACGATATAATAGGGAGAGGATCTGATAATAGTACGTTTTAAGGAACCATCACAGCATTCAAACTGGAGCGGTTTTGGAAAGCCACGGAAAACCGAAATTAGGTTGGCCAGAGCTGAGAAACGCACCCAAGTCCTTCCGAGTGCGAACCCTACATGTTAGGTTTTCCTTTATTTTTTTTTTGCGTGTTCGTTTGGGAAAAAAGGGCTTAATGTTCGCGTTGATGTTAGACTTGGCTAGGTTTAAAGATCATCAGTATAGTTTAGCATATTTTAATGCTTCCATATGTTGCATGTTTTTAGAAGTGTACGCGTGTGTAAATACTGCAAAACGTGCAGTATTAAAACGTAGAGGCTTAGGTTGATTTACTTTTGTTTTAACTTTCTGTATGTCAAGAAACCATGACTGGACACATCTAGAAAATTTAAAAGGTAATATACTGAAATAAATTATATGTCCGAAAATTAGAAACAAACCAATTATTATTTGGACAAAAGATATATTTTTTTTAATTGAGAGGTGAGTGAAACTACTAGGTTTAATATTGCAGATTTAGAACTTAACAAACCAAGTCCCGTGGTAATGTTTTCACTGAATGATTAGTAACCAACTATTTAAGTTATATTGAGGTGATCAACTTGTTATCGAATTTTCCTTTGTGTTGTTGGTATGAAACATACGATTCAGTAAGTATGTCAGATCCAAGATATTAATAATAAACTTCGTGGAACATGGCAGTATTAACCCTGATTTCTTCACAAAATATTTGGACGAAACGCAGGGGTGCATATATATATATATGTATGTATGTATATATGTATATAAGGTTGGTTGAACTCGAGTGGGAATATCGGAACCAGTAGTCAAGGACTCTGCCTAGTTAGCATATGAAGTGCCTTGCGTAAGATTTGGTAGAAAACCCCTGACTCAAATGTGATTGGTTGGATGAATCTTAAGGCGAAAAGGATTTAAGAGATGTTTCACGCCCTTAATGCATATTAAATGATACGTGATCTTAGAATGATTTTTGCAATGGGGATGTATGACAAACTGAAGTATATCGTTGTATATACATCATTGCTAGTGAATATTGAGTTACAGAAAACCCACAAGTACATAAAAGAATTAGGTATGAATGAATGAGCTATCAAAAATTTAAATAATGAAGAAACTCACCTCTAAAGCCGAAATGGCTGAATACAGCAAACATACAGATCATTTCGAGGTTGAAATATAGTCGGTCTATAAATTAAACAAAGAAAAAAACATGAGAAAGGAAAAATCAAACTGATAACAACCAAGGTGCATGAAAAAGGCGACAATAATGGGCGAACACAAAGAAGACAACACAAATAAACGAAGCCATATAAATGGTTAAAGACAAGACAACATAACGAATATAGCACCGGTGATTATAGGGAGAAGCTCGCTTAGAAGGACTTGTTTGATATTTATATGTATTTATTATTTTTGTGGACATGCAAGTGATTCAAGAAAAAAGTTTTCACAGCAAACTGTTATGTGCAGAAACTCCAGAGATATCATTATTAACATGCCATAATTAGGGAGAAAACATTTAGCGGGTTCAGTGACCTGCGGACTGGACTCCATTGCACTATATATCTATGTATATCATTAGCTGTCTGTTCATTCGTTGTGGCTCCAGTAAGCTGATAATTTCCTCTCAGACTAAGCAGGACGATACAAAGACCTTATTTGCTTTCGTTTTTTTTACTATGTCAAAGTTTTTGCACCATTTGGTTTCAATGCCGTCACTGAAAGAAAAGCATTGTTGTAGGTAGCATACTTTTGTTAAAATAGGGACACCAGTCTAGTTAGGTTGTCGTTACTATCGACATTGTTCCTATAACAGTCTGTTCTGTAGAAGCAACAATATTTTCTGTAGAAGTAACAATATGTTCTGTAGAAGTAATAATTTTTTATGTAGACGTAACAATCTGTTCTGTAGAAGGAGTAAAGAGCATTTTTATTTTATAGAACATATATAGAACTGATTGTTATAGAAATAATGTACACAGTACCGACAACCTAACTGTACTGTTGTCCCTATTTTAATAAAAGTATGGTACCTACAACAGTACTTTTCTTTCAGTGTGTGCACACCTGCAACTCTGCTTCGTGTTTAACGATTGTTTGTCTCACTTTTCTTGGGGTTTCTACTGGCAAATCACATTAGTATGGTGTTACAATAACCTTATTCTTATTGGTGTAGTCAAATGAGACTTATGTCAGAACAAAGACACGCTGCCAATAACCATAAAGCAAAGCTGCCGATGTGCATGTGAGACACTGGGACTAAATTTTGCATGACCTTTTCGCAACAAAACCGTGATTGTACCTTAATGTTTTAGTTACAATCAACCTAATAATTATCCAGGATTTTGCACCCAAAGTACCGTCAATTTTGCTATCAAAATAAGCTGAAAATCAAGCAAAATAATATTTTTGCATCGTATGACTGCTTGAGTCTTGAATATTTTCGAAGCGAACCTTTCGTAGAGTTTTGAGTTTTTTTGCGCCAATGCGAAAAAAACTCGGCCATAACCGTTAAAACGACTCCAACTTGCTAGTTGCACTGTGTCTTGGGTTATAGCATTATGCTCCTACATATGTAATAGGGGACCAGTACTCGAATTCCGAAGCGGCCAAACTTATTTCGAATCTCCTTTGTTTAACGACACATTTCCAGCAGAATTAGTTCACGCATCACTGGACATTTATTCTGAGAGCATGGCGCACGTATATGCCAATTCCTTGGTGAAAGTACCACGTTTTGTCTACACGAATGGTATTGTGTGATTGCCACTCAAACAGTTATGTGCATATAAAGTTTAAACGGTGCTGTCTAGATTGCTGCAACAAAAACTCATTTTTTTAAAAACATAAAGTGGTTCTCAAAAATACGATCTGAAGTAATCACCAAAACTTTCCGTAAAACATTGACCTCAAACCGGGGTTACTTTGTGATAGCAGGGGTGAGTTTGTGTTAACGTAAACTGTTTTAATTTAAAGTTATGTGAGCAAAAATTAAGTAACTGTGTTTAATTATTATAAACCGTGTTTTAAACTATTCTATTTAAATTTAAATTTGTTACTAAAGTATCAAAAATAAACATCATATGTGCCACAAAGTCACCCCCAGCTGTCATAAGGTATTTCTGGCTTAGAATATGATAGGAGTCCACTGCTATAAAGTAAATGATGGGATGTTGCATTACAAGAAATTTATTAACAGCTTAAGAATCTCAATAACACTTCCACAGAAACGTAATTTAAGTCCATATAAGTTCAGGGACATTGAGAAAATTTTATTTTAAACTCAATACTGGCACAGATGTTAACATACTCCACGTTTATCCGGTCCCACGTCATTAATATTCCTAAAGTACATTTCGATACCTTGCCACCCTATCGATTGCAAAAATAAAATTAAATATTGTACACGATTTAACTTGCACATACCAACAAAATTGTGTTTCGACACTACGTGGCGGTACATGACGAAGCCGATCACACGTTTTCATTGAGCAGACGCTCTCTACACAAATCAAACAACATAATGTCACTACTTGCACAAACACCAGCGTTAGTACACCTGACTACTCATATATGATACATCCTGTATGTATGTTGTTATAATTGTTCCTTATTTATAACTAACCCTATGACATCTGTTGCAATGTTCAAGGGAATGTATGCGATCACAGTAATAAGATGTTTCTAGCATTGTAATTAAGGGCCTCGCCTATCACGCCCATAAAATACGTTGCAGCGTGTTCGTAAAAACGTGCATTTTTCGAAACTATTCTACATATGCGCATTGTGCCAATGTGCGAAAAGAAAATTTACTTCAAACAATGACAGAATAGTGGTTTCGAAGCATCACGTTTATTTGCAAAGTCGTTTTGAAGCCCCTCATAATGGCTAAACAGCTTTATCAACGTATTATGGCAAAAAAAATAAACTACTCACGGGATTCGTGTGAAACTAGTCCAGGAGTATGCAATGGACTTTCCTTAAAACTTTTCACCAGTAAAATATAGGATCACCTGTGAAAGTGTCAGTCATGCGAGTGATCTACGATATCACTGCACGCCTTTTCAGTGTCTTGCGGTAGAGGTGATACCTCACCAGATGAGCTGGTCAACATCGCCCTTGGTGCCGTGCCTCACTACGGCCAGAGGGTGGGCGCCGTAAGTTGTTGCACTTTCATTTACGCCTTTGTCAAGAAGGCATGGGGATAGAATGTCTGTTCGAAGTCTGTGTTCAATAATTGTCAGTCATTAGGCGTATTTTCGTGTTGGAATCAGTAATAGACTGGATACAAGTGCCTGCAGTGGAATATTGGCATTTACAAGCAAGCGCGAAAATGATTATTTGATACCGAAATTGCCTAAGTCGGGCGGGAATTTCAAAATTTTTCTTTAAATGATTTTTATGTGATATTCTAAAAAGCACGCTACAACGTGAACTACTGTACATTTACGTGCAAAATTACAAATTCAGATCTTCCTGTGCATTATTCACAAACGGAAATTACCGAACAACAGCCTTTCTCTGTAAACTAACTTCGTAACCTACCTCGCTACACAGGTAGACAAAAACTGTCAATGGCAGCAAACTATTTTCAGTGCGTTTGCAAACACTACCGCTACCGAAGTTGTGAAAATGTTATGGTCCTGAAACGTGCTACCATTTCAACCGCCAAAATACGCCTATTGATGACCACACAGGCACGAGGCAGGTTGCTATGCACAGGTGCAGAAGTCTCCCGTATGGCACTGATGGCATGAACTGCTTACGTACACGCTGTAATGAACTCATCTCTCTCGTCAAGTCATCCCACATGTCAAATGATGGATTCGATGAGGCGGTCCTGCGCACTGGCTTGTTATCATGCCAAGTTTACATTGTTACATAACCTTTCCTACACATCATTTAGCTTAGCTACTGATGTTAAACTTTCCGTTACTAAATTAAACATTCTTGATTTGTACTTAAACACACGACCTTGCACACACATACATACACACATACATACATACGTACGTACATACGTACATACATACACACATACATACATGCATGCATGCAAACATACATACATGCATACATACATACATATGCTACATACTTACATACATACGTACATACATACATAGGCTACATACATATATACATACTTACATACATACATGCATACATACACACATACATATAGAGGCATTTTCTCTTAAATCGCGGACTTTTCTATCACGGTATATCAGAATATATCATACATCATTGACTAACCCAACTGTCTCGTCTTCGCATGAGGAAATTGTTCATAGTGATGTTAGGTATTTCGTAGGTTTTCTTATAGGTTTCGGTTAGATTTCATTCGTGCATGAAGAAGGTAAGTAAGCACTGAGCAAGGTTTGTGCGAGTAAATTTCAGCCGTGTAAACAAGCCCTGTGGAAGTCAACTTAAGACGTTTCAGAAAGAAAAAGTCATAATTTTATGCATGTATGAAACAATATTAGTTTTGTAGACAATACTTGGAAGTTCATTATCATCTCACAAATAAATTAGATGAGCCAGTTTTCCCACAACGGCATTTCAAAGAGAAATTTGCGTGTTTTTAGTTCATACACCCCTTATGAACCAATCAACAAAATGATACGAAATAATTCATAGTAAAAGTACTTGTCACGGTCCAGAGCTTTAAGTAAATGGTCACCCAACACAAAATATTTTGTATTTTAAATAAATTATAAAATGCAGCAATAAATTCAAAATTTTAGAATTTTTTTTAGAAATACTAAACATTGCTTGAATTGGATTTTGTATACGAAAAGCCCTAGTAAGTAACATGTATTTTTACTGTTTCATTACGTTGTTTGATTTTAGAGGGTAGTATGAACTAAAAACATGCAAATTTTGACTTTGAAATGCCATTGTGGGAAAACTGGTTGTGCTATTTTTTTGTAATAGGATAATGTACTCCAATGTAACGTCTACAAAACTATCACTGTCCCATACATATAAAAAATTATGATTAATTTCCCTTTGGAACACCGTTAAGAGTGTTGCCTACCCGAGTGTTAGCTGCTCAATAGCGATGGAGCTGTAAGGACGACCTTGAAACGCGCATCAAATGCCACATCGGCGCAACTTTCCAAGCGTTGAACTATCGTACAATATATCCGCTGATCCATTTTTACTATGGGATATTCAGTGGTGACAACATAATATTATTTGTGGAAAGTATGTTGTAAAGTTAAGTGCACGTCACAGGCAGAGCTTCACGTTTCACATACATCCGATTAGTATATTTTGAAGTAATGCAGTCTTAAATAGCCGTTTTTAGCTACATTGGCAGGCTTAGAAAAAAGTGTTTTTAATGAGGATGGTGTTTAACAATGACATTCCTACTTTGTCTGAAGTGTGCGTATTCTTTTCGTATACGTTTGCACAGTGGGCACATGTGGAATACTGTCGTAAACATTTTTGTGAACACTCTGCAACGTATTTTAGCGCCTCCTCAATAGACATTTTCGCCAACAAACTTTCCCCACCGATTTTTTTTTCACTCTATTGAACATTTACAAATTTACGACGTTCACTATGTATAATCCTATAGCAGCTAAAACTGTCGTCAAGCTGCATGGAAAAAAATTAATGAAATACGACCATATGTTCTTAAATTGGTGCCGAAAATTTTTTTCAGTAGTTATTTTTATCGAGCTTTGCAGTTCGTTCGACATACCAGGCTAATATGCCCTTAAATTATTAAGAATAACTAATTTATTACGATGAGATGAAATTTATTTTACTATTATAGCCATGAAATATGACTGTTGCACTAGCTTTTATGAACGCATTCAAATATTATACTTAATGTACTCATGGTGCTTTGAAAGGATTAAAAATAAATTTACCTTATTGTGAAGCTAGTGGGAAACACAGCCAAAGTCAATTATTTAACAATTACAAACGAGGGCAATGAGTGTTTTCATGTTGCGTTTCGTAATTTCAGACAAATTGCAATGTAATTGAGCACTATACCTTTCTCTCCAAATAAAATAGTTACTACAATATTTGTTTTACCGTCGGCGTATTCCTAACCCATTCCTAATTGTAAACCAGCGAATTTACATACGTTTCGCCTGTCATCTGTGGTTAGCACTGCCAACTGAAATTCAACTATTTGTAAAGACGTTAACACTGAAAAAAAGAAGTTTGCGGTCACACAAAATATTATGTCAGAATTGATCTCACCAAATATTTGAGGTGACACCAAACGTTTTGGCTGCCTCCAATAAAGATTTTCAGTGATTACAAAAAATGTAACCACTACAAAAATGGCGAGATCCATATTGAAACATTTGGTGACCGCCACAAAACTTTTTTTCCTGCTTATTATCTGTTCACGACCAAGTGATTATATATGGTTTTGCTTATTCGTTTATTTGTGATTTTAGATAATTTATCTGCCGTATAAACGTTACCACGGACCTAACGAATACATTTATATTGAATACTCTTCTTGGTTCATAACGTTTTAACTCTGACTTTCTGACGGTACCCACCATGTAAGGATGTTAAGGACCGTTCCTAGTTAATAAATTAGAGTAGCTTCAGGTTGATATTGTTTATTATAACTTCTCAAAGAATAATACACCTATGTCAGTGAAACTTTTTGAAGCAAAGACAAAATAGGTATATCTGTTATTAAGAGTCGAAGTGTTAATACTGAAATATCATTAGGATTATAAAAGAATAAATTAGAATTCCAGTAAAGTAGTGAAATAAAGAGCCATTTATTTATTATGCATATTCTTCTATTTAACACATAATTTAAGTACAGTAAGCTAGATGCGTCCTTCGTAAATACAAATCTGAATAAAAAAACCTTAAAAATCTTATTATTTTGTGAGAAAACCGACTAAAAGCGAAGTGTGTTTTCGTATTTTCTGTAACTTTTTCTTCCACTCTCACAGGTACTCCCCTATTGGCAATGTCTACCTTGGTTTCCAGCCTCAGTGTGTCTTCCCAGACGAGAACACGCCTAGCTGTCTCTACAAGTGTACGTCCGCCATCCGCTTGCTCAGGTATCGGCTCTGTAGGGACGCTCCTTAAGGGCTTCAGTCCGAGTTTCTACACGTTTAACGATAACTATTTGAAAATATAAACGGAAGCCGCTATCGTAAATTCGCTCCGTAACTTTGTTGTAACTTACTGGATTTAGTTTCTTGGACATACTCCGTTGCGAAATAGATGACTGTCAAAGAAAACTAACTAATGATAACAGGAAAACATAAATAAGCAGAGTAAGCTTTAGTAATCAAAATATTAACACAGCATGAAATTCCATATCTGGAATCGGATCAAATAAAACAAGGACGAACAGATCAGAAAAAACCTGGGTGGTCTGCCTTCGTTGTGTGTGTGTGTGTGTGTGTGTGTGTATATATATATATATATATATATATATATATATATATATATATATATATATATATATATATATATATATATATAGGATGAGTCTGAATAACAGCGACAAACACTGGCAGGTGGTTCATTAGGAAAAATTAAGACGAAAATGTAAGAACTACTTTTCCCGAAAGCGATTTTTAAGGGAGCTACGCGCCCTAAAAAGTCGGATTTTGAAATGATTTAAATAAAATATTTTAGAAACCAAATTGCGATTAAGGGACAAATAAAATAGTGTTTTGTATATTGGAGATTATTCACCTCAGAAAGTGTTGTTAGAAAGACCAACCCCTCTTAATTGCGGAAATGTGGGCTGCCACCCTGCGTTTGCATGAAACTTACTAACGAACACTTGTAAGATATTTGTGTTATGTATTTATTAATCAGCACGTTAAAATTAACAAATAAGTTAGTCTTGTTCGAACACCCTAAGGTGAGACGTTTGCGGGGAATCCATGGTGACATTATTCAAAACAAAGAGCGTGTGGCCTGACAGGTAGGCAATCCGCTACACACGGGACGTGTTACTATGATGTAAGACGGACACTGCATTACTATAATTTACCGATGTACACGACACTTTACACATTAAAATTACAGTGGTCGCTGTCTGTGGTACAAAATGAAGCTGTTGGGATAGTTTCTCAAATGTCTCACCTCGTATCACGTACACGTTTTATTTCATTAATTAAATGTAAAACATCAGCATTGGTCTGAAAATCACCAACAATCTCCACCCGCATACCCCTTATTAAAAATTAAACCCAATCATACGTGCAACGTATGGTATACGATATTTTGTAAGTTGGTGGGCCACCTTGAAGTGTAAGCCTGAACCTGTGTTTATTGTAAACATTGCAGAAAGTACTTGATTATATCCTTTTTAGATGCAGTGATAATTTATTAAGGTGTTACATATTTACCTTTGTATTGGCCTATAGTCCAGGTGCAAAATAGTGTTATTTTAGCAGTTTTCATAGCTAAACATTGAATATTCTACTGCCTTGTTTTTTTTTTTTTTTTTTGGGAAGGGGACATGCCCTAGTGCCCTCTCCCCTTAGTTGCGCCTGACATACTGAATGATTACTTGGCGACAGAATTTAAACATATCCATACATATGATGTACAAGTACAATGCTTGGGTGATGTGGGATAACTTAAAAGTGGTGCTTTGAGTGTATCGAAAAATGCAATTTGAAGATATATAGAGCATAATGGAATATACCACTATATAACATTTATTGTTTCGTTTCCCTTAACAATTAGAGTTATATTCGTTTACACAGACGTATCAAATCACACGCAAAAAGTGCTCGTATACTTTACTCAATTGTCTCTTTTTTCGAGTTATACCACTTTACCCAAACACAACAGAATTGTTGGCCAGTGTTGTTCGATGAAGTGATTCAGAAATTAACAGCTGTTTATGGGTCGGGGCCCGAAGACAGTACATTGCACCCCATATTCGAAAGACTTATAAACTATGCACTCGCGAGAGTTTGTGACGAATTATCGGGATGCCACGAAATGAAGTTCTACGACGGAGAAGTGATAGAAAGGGAATTTTGTTTATATATTAATTAATTTAAACACAATTAGAGTACGTACACCGAAATAATGCACGGCATTGATGGAGGAACACCTTACAATTACCAACGAACAAACTCATTTGAACACGTTGAAACAGCACAATGAAAAGACAGACAATGACAACACAGTGGCGAACAGATATAATCTCAGTAAACAATAATCGAAACAATTTTTAACATAAGAAATTGTTTAAGATGTAATATTTGTTTTCTGTGTAGTTTTGTACGGTTGAACTTAAGTGCGAGTTTGACTCAAGTGGTGATGTGTCAGAAGCGGAAGCTAGGAATTGAGAAGACAGTGATCTCAAGATGGCCGTCTGGTAAACTTGGTCATGTTTCGTGTTCATGATATTTTCCATGTTAAAGTGTTAAAATATTCGGTAATTCTAGCCAGAAACAATAAGCTATACATAAACAACAATAAACATATATAAACAAATTAAAACAATTACGAAACATTAAACCAAACATAAATAACATTAATGGCGTGGAAAAGAGAAGTACCCCGAGATAACACACCATCCAACGGCAACATCTCCGAGTTTCCACATGCGAAAGATTGCGATCGACGTCGTCGGGATTCGAACCTGGATAGCGATGATGGGGGGAGGGGGGAGGAGTGACCTAACCACCATATCGCAACGGCTCCAATACTTCACGTACAATATCTAAATTAATTATGACACAACCCGTGGGTACTAATAACCGTGCCTTTGCTTTTAAATGCAAGCTAAGATTTTCGAATAAATATAAGTTCGTTCCGTTTTTGCTACTGGCCCAAAAATTATTTTATATGTCTTGGAGGTCACTGGGTCTATAATATAGAAACGTATTCAAGGCCCAAGTATGTGGTATAGGCGGTTCGGGATAAAATAAGCACTCAGAAAAACCATACTAAAGTTTTATTTTCAACCTATCCGTATCTTTTCGCGCGTAACGGCTAACTACGGGAAACGTCTAACGTCTCTGGACACGTCACTTGACGTTTGTGCGTGTAAGATTAACTGTTCAGCCAAAATAAATCTACGTAGTTTGATAAAAATGTTTATTACTTATATATAAAATACAATTATGTAAATTTCGGTTACTTTTGTTTCAGTATTGTTGTATTAAATAGGGAAATTGATTGAACCGAATTGCGTAACTTCAGTGCCAATAATACAAGCAGTAATTCAACTAGAGTTTATGTTGAAATGCATGCTGTAACGGTTAGTGATCTTTTTCAAAGGTTAAATTTATAGTACTCACTTTATCCCGAACGACCCATATGGCTCTCTCAGTGAGCAGGCAATGAACTGGTGTTTATGGGCTTGAGAGTGCGATTATTCTTGGAATTTCTCCTACGTGCCAGCGAACCCGCAGATTCTTCCTGTCTAACGATCAGGCAACTAAGGAATCGTTAAATATATTGTTGCGTAAAGAGTACAGACTCAACAGGAACTATGTAAACCATAAACATAAGGACTTACTTGAATTAACAGAGGTGATTTTAATAAGCTTAAAATGTTTGATTTGTAGGCGTTTATTGCCGAAACGACAGAATATATAGTATAGAAAATATATAAATGTAAGATTAAAATAAAACCCACACAAAACAAAAGTTAACTATTTGTTATGCAAACGGTGTCATAACAAATATGTTAACCCATTCGGGTATATATTATACATTGATTTTATATTTTTTCACGAAGCAACAACTAGAGCAGTGGAAATTTTTGTTGCTTAAGTTAGTCACTGTAGAGGTCCAATAACTGTCAAGATCCTGGATGCATTGGGTTTCTTTACCGGTTACGTATAGTTCTAACCAACGTTCTCTTCACATGCAACACTTTCAAGATCTGGTGCACAGCGACTAAACATAGCTACCTTGTCTTCACAAAGTAACTGAAGTGTAAGGAATGTTTATAACGTTTAATTATTGTACAAGTAGATAACGCAATTAGTAAAATGTGAATTCGTTATTGTTATGTAAAATATTTCAGAACACAATATAAATATGAATGTAAGACACCTTCACTGTTTTAGATATTTGTAAGGTTACATAAACTGCGTGACATTGATGTTTAATATTAAATACAAGAGTGAGCAAAGAACAGCATTTCCAGCATATATAAAAGGAAGTGCCCCACTGACTGACTGACTGACTGACTCATTCATTCATTCATCATCAACGCCCAGCCCAAACCACTGGACCTAGAAACGTGAAATTTTAAGGGAAGTTTCCCCTTGTGGCGTAGGCGCGCACTAAGAAAGGAAATTTTGAAATTCTGCTATTAAGGTGGTGAAACGGGGTGAAATGTATTTTTTGCAAATCTTTGATATTTCTCGAACCCG
>PNEQ01040744.1:37570-76083 GCA_003012365.1 Medauroidea extradentata | reverse complement strand
TTTAATTTATAGATTTCTATTATAAACTATAATTACTATTATAAATGCTACTAAACTGTTGAGTTTCGAGTATATCTTCGTATAAAGTTAAATAACATAAGCAAACTCATCCTATTTCATTCGTTGTGAAAACATTTCAAAAAACTTTTGGCCTGACGTTCGGCAATGGCCTCAACTGGCGTGCACTTGTGTTTCAACCATTGATGCACTCAACGTCGAATTTTCTGTAATTTAGTATTGCTAACCAACCCCCTTGCTCAGCTGCAGTAGCTACATTTTGATTATGTGTATTTACGCAAGGGAGCGTAGCAAACCAATGGTTACGTGTGAATAAGAGAAAATACTGGACGTGACCAACCTGTTGGATTGAAGTTTTGAAAGTTAAAGAATAATTTACTACAGCGTTATACTTACTAAGCTGTAACAACTTTTCATAATTTCGTACCTGTCTTGAACACTTCATAGGGCCACATGATCGCTCATTTATGAGTATTTTGTAGGTTATGTGTATGTAAGTCTATGTGACAGTAATTACCTACAAGGAAATCATAGTCCAGTATTTAATTTATACCTTTTTTATTTTTAATTTATTTAACTGCCATCTAATACTTATAAATTTGCTCCTGGGTAGAATTGTTTGTAAGAACCTACATTGTAAAATATTAGTTGTTTCATGTTTGTATGTTAGCTCATATATGTCATTCATTTTTAAAATGCTATAAACACAGCACAATAGTTCAGTTTCAATGCTGGGACATGTGGCCACAGAGTGGGGATCCATGCATTGAAATTAAAGGTGCAGGATGGAGAGAAGGAAGGAAGTTGTAGTCCACCTGTAATAAAGGAAATGTAATGGAGTGCATCGAAAGACAAGCGGAGGGTCGAAAGACAGGTCAGGATATACAGTTAAGAATGTAGGGGGAGGGTGACATTGTCACCTAATTAAGGGAAAGTGTAGAGGGAGAGGAAACATCAGTGACAAGATTTGAAGAGTGTGGAGGATAGTGGAGCTCTATGTTTGTGAGGAAGTGGAATGTTTTGCAGGACTTGGAAATTAAATTGAGGGGGGGGGGAGGGGGTAGTTTCAGGAAGTCAAGTGTTGGCAGAAAGAAGTGATCTTGCCACAAGGCAAAGCACAATTGCGAGTGATTTTATTATTATTGTTGTTATGTAAAGCGGGAGCAGCCAATCTTTGATAACACTTTTCGTGCTTAGTTATTATATAATTTTCTGTTCATGGCAAGAAATGCAGTTCTGCAGTTTGACTTCAAACTAATTTAAATGCATGAAATTTCAAGCAACTGTGAAGCAGTTCCCTTTGAGATAGCCTTGTACTAAACACTAACTGTAATATCACATATTTGCTCGCTTGCAAAATTTTTATTAGGTCTAAAATAGTAGACTCAAAACTGTGGGACTTAAGTTTTATTGCCTCGGCTAGCAAATTATGGCGTACACATTTCCACTGATTTGCTATGTTCATAACAATATAAAAGCTTTAATAGCTATGCTAAAATATTTTCTTTTTATAATTTTTGTACTTTATTAGAAATCATAAACTTGACATTATGCAAGTAAACATTTCCTGCTGGGTTTCATTTTTTGCTGCATCAATGACTAAATATTTTCATTGTATAGAAATCTTTAATTAATATAGCCCTACACGAATGTCAATGAGCATTTAATCTCCAACAAATACCGTATTTAAAAAAAAAAAAAGTCTGCAATGTTTGTGTTTAATAATCAGCTGATACCACATGCACCATAGATGAAAGCAGACATTCGAGAGTACACGCAAACATGCGTGTTTTATAACAAAGCTGGAAATTTTAAAATAGTGCATCCAAATGCTCTATTTTCCGTATAAGAAAACGTAATTGTTCAAGGAAAGCGAAACGCTATCTAGGAGGCTAAAGGAAAGCAAATTGCTTCGTAAATAAATTTACGCCTGGGGTACATTATAAGCCCTTATAAGCCTTCATGTGATTACTCTAACAAAAAAATATTTTTTTAATGGTATAACAACCTCCGCCATCTTGGATTTATATTCTGTTATTTAATTATACTGCATACAATATGACGTTATCTGTATTCTTTATAAGATGTGTTAAATTTTGTGCCTTGAGTTAGAGAATAGTTCCATAAAATAATGTCTTTTATCGCTCAGGCAAAATTATTAAAACAATTTTTATCATAATTTCGTATAATTAAGTAAATTTTGATAGTTACTTGGGAATCTTATTTTGGTATTCGATTATACATACAAGCAACTGTGACATCATGTCAGGTTAGTGTTGGTTCATCTCTCTGCGATCTTACTTGTATGAACTCACAAAATTAACTAAACATAAGTACCGTAAAACAGGATGATTAGAAACACTGGGGTGAATAGAAACGAAATTAGAAATATGTTCTTCACTTACCTACACCTGTTGCTTTAAAGTAATATCAGTACAATAAAACTACTGTTTGTAGGTAAATTGTTTTAACTTGCCTACTTAAATATTAAATTTTTAAAACATCTATACCGAAAATTTACGTTTGAAATTGCTTTCTATTCACCCCAATGTTTCTAATCACCCTGTTTTACTGTATGAACAACAATTAGAATTATTGAAAGATAATCTGAGTTAGTTGGTTAGTAGATGACAGTGATGATAAATTGCGAAAATCCATGTTGTTATATTTTATATCATTCAGTAAAAATTCATATAAATTTCTCATAGAAAATACTGCTGTTCAATAAATTTCAAGTTTAATCACCAGAGATGTTCTTAACATTATCTAAGTAAGTAAATAATTCTACACAAAATTTAAATGTTGCAGTATGTTTACTAATTTTTTAGTTTTTCATCATATTGCTTTTGTTGGCATTCTTTTCTGTGTGTTCTAAAACCCTAGGATAACTCCTCCCCCTAAAGCCCTTGAGCAAACATTTCTGTTATCAAAATATACACTAAAGGAAAGTAGGCTGATTAGTTCTGTATAGATCTACTTGTTTATCCTTCTAACACACCACAAATATTCAACAAGTTATTATGTAATGGTTTAATCAATAGTTCTACACAAATATGCAGTAAAATGACATGCAAAGTAAGAGTAAATGTGAGTGTGTCCCTGTGCAACTTGTTTGAAAATATATAATTATGTACGTACAATATTTTTATGATGAACAAACCTTAGATTTTTGCTGATCACCTGCCCAGCCCGCTGAGTGAGGTACAACCAAAATGTTGACAGATAGAAACATTTATTTGGAAACACATGCGTGAGTGACGTCTAGAATTGTGCATACCTATTTCAGGTGCTCATGTAATCTTTAAAACTTATACTTATTCTTATGGGCAAAAATGGATGTTTTTCTAGCCTTTTTTAGGTATAATAATCTTGGTGTAGAATATTTCAAAAGGTTAATGAGTATACAATACACCTTTATCTTCAACATTATGTCAGCAAAATGAGGGTGTCACTACTGCAAGATTCATAGAGACAAACTATCAACACACAATAAGACTGCACGCCAGTTCAGTGACTTGCATCTAAAGGCTAGAGTGAGGTACGATGTGCATTTCTAGGCTTCAAATGTATACAATGTGCCAACCCAGGCTGAGGACACAACATTTTTAAGAGCTCTCCATCAAAGTTGTAGGATTCCATTACGAATTGAGCCAATTTCATCTTTCTTGCTAATGATTCACAACAACGTAGGTGATAATGTTACTGAAAATTTACTTCAGATTACAATAATTAATAGCCTACTTTGCAGATGGTCAGTTAATAAAATCATTAAAGATTTAAGGTACTGTATTTCTTGTTACCTAGGTATGCTCAAAATTGTTTAACATTCAAGGGCACTACCAAAAATAAGCAAACGTGATTGGGTAACTTAAATAGTATTTGTTACTTATCGTTCTTTATTCCTACCTGACACCTTAAAAGTTAAAACAGTAGTAGCTTATTTGGTTACAACAAACTGAAGTTGCATGAGCATATTTAAACAAATATTAAAAAAATACATACAAGCATAACTATTATTTTTTCTTGCTGCCTTCAATTTGGTTCAACACTATCAAATCAAAATGCTGTAAGTTTTAATTTTTGAGTAGTAGATTATCCAAAAAAACTTGCCTTCTGTGGTACCTTCAAAATTACCTAAAACTTATTTAATATCAGTATTTCCATCACAATACTTAAAAACTTGTAAAAATATTGTAGCCTACATAGCAAATATTTGCACTCTCACAACCTACACAACGGAAATAATGAAGTGTAAGTAATAATATTATAAACAAATATGGGTATGCCTAACTGCCAAGGTCAGCTTAAAATCAATTTGGTAATACATAATCATTAAACAAGTACACTTTAATGCTCAGGAAATACATAAACCTAAGTCTTCTGTCCTTAGCTTTTGGTAATATGTAGGCCTACATTTCTGCAGCTGACAGGCACAAAATCTCACGTGAACTTGAAATTAGGTAAACGGTACCTACCATATACTTGCTTTAAAAAAACACTGAATCATTTGTACAGAAATAATTTGAGTCTGCGCCTTAAAAAAAAGCATGTTTGTATATCGGCCTACAACAAGACCCGTGTTAACACACAAATTCTGTTAAAATAAACTGTAGGCCACATTTTTTTTTCTCCAATACTTTTCTCTGGATTAAATACTTGCTTCTTACTTTACAACTATTTTTTGTAGAAGTGCCAAGCTGCCAGGCGGTCTTAATCAAGACTGAATGTTTTTCAGTACCCATCTTCCGAAACACGTTTTAATATTCCGTTGTCGTTGCAATTACAGGTCAGTTTTTTAACTCCGCATTGCAGTACATATATTAAATATATGCACAAAATATTTTACTAACACCTTATAAGAATCACAAACCTAGTTCACACTCACAATATGACCATCCGTAATTTTTTGTTACCAGTACAGGTCGACTTATAATTGGTGCGGTTGTTTGTAAAATGGTCATAAAAATTACACAATTTGAATAAAATAAAACAGCTAACTGACTAATACTGAATATGGAGCAGTGCTAACATATATTACAGATACTCCATAAAGCTTACTCTTTTTCACATATACCACAAACTATTTTCGTCAGCAATGGAAATTGCAAGAATTGTTGTTCAGGGCTGTCACTACTGCTTCATCAGGTCATACAATCACGTCCTGTTGTTTTAAATGGTATATTCTGGTGCATTACAAATATTGGCAGCATCAGCTGTCAAAATACAGAATTCTTAAATAGGACGGACCATACGTGTGTTAACTTAGCTATTCTTTGCATGTTGACTTAAAAGACTTATAAAGGACCATTATCATTATGAACTGATTTACAACTGAATGGCATTTGAATGTTCTTTTCATTTTGAATACATTATTATGGTATCCATAGTAATTATGTAGGCTTAGCTCAGCAAATAATTCCAGAAATAATGTTCCCTATTTTGAGATCTAGAATTTCAGAGAATGTGTGGTTGTATATCACTCAAAAAAGAACCCAGTGCGTAATAGTGTTACATACTTGTAAGATGTTGATGCAAGGAAAATATTTTAATACTGACTGTATGCTGTAAATTAAAAATGTATGCAAAAACAAATGTTTTAAGCAGAATTATCTCACTTTGGCAGAATTTGCACACACAATAATGCTGTGATTCAATTACAAATTATTATCTAAGGCTAATAACTCACTACCAATGCTTTCTTGCTAGGTGCAATACTAAACAAACTACAAGCACATTATCAAATGTGGATAATGATAGTAACTTTTAAGCTGGTCCTATATAGATTGATGTGCGATTTGGTGCAAAGGTAGACCTATATTACAGGCACAAATATAATTCAAAACAAAACATTTGAAAATAATTTTACCTAAATATAGCCAAATTTTGTGATAACAGAAGCCAAATGTTCTTTTAGCCCACTAACTTTGCTTAAGGGGGGCGCTTGACAGAACATTTTTATTGTTACGATATATGGTTTGTTTTGGATAACTACATTGTGACTATTTTTTACTGCAATGAATAATGTTTAGGTTTCATTGTTTATAATGGCATGTTATAGTCCAAATTTGCATAAAACAGCATTATGCTTTAAAGGAAAATCAACTGACACTACGAACAGAAAAATTAACATTGAATAATAAAGTTATAGCCTGCAACTTTGTTATTCAACATGAATTTTTTCAGTTTGTCAAGTCAGTTGGTATTCCTTTAAAAGCATAAAACCGTTTTATGCAAATTTAAATTTTAAAATGCCGTTGTATAAAAAAAACAATGAGCTAAAATGTATCATTTTAGTAAAAATAGTCATAATACATATACACACACACACACACACACACACATATATATATATATATATATATATATATATATATATATATATATATATATATATATATATATATATATATATATATACATATATATACATACACACATATAAGTACTATATCTAAATGGGATACATAGAAAAACCAATTTTATCATCGTTAGCAATCTTAACTACGTGTTTGAATACATGTATAGTATTACAGTATGTATCATACAATTCATTCTGATAATATAATTGAGGAACAGCACATGTGAAAAAATTATGAAATAATGAAACACTATTTTGTTATATGATAATGTTGAAAAGAAATTCATTAAAATTACTAGCATTATTTTTTTGAAAACCTTGCCAAAAAATTATTAATAAATCATGGAACAAGACATAATAAAGGCTAACTGATATGGTATAGTGACACTACGAGAGAAAGATCCTGCGCAGATCCCAATTGTCAGCGATAAGTCACGTGACGAAGCAGTGTGGAAGGGAAAGCGATTAGTCTCGCGACCGCTTGCTCGCTGCAAGTCTCGCTCCGCGCCGGTGTTCACGAGTCTGTGTTACACGGTAAGTTGATCTCACGACTTTTGTAATGGCTTCCACATCAGGAATTAAATCACGTATCAAGTTGGGTACCCCATTACGCGGGCAAGCACGTGAGATTGTGTATAATGTAGCAACGTATCTACGGGAACAAAAAAAATCTCACAAACTGACGTACAATGTCGCTGAAGCGACGAGTCTCGCAACGGGAGTTTCTGAAGCTACAGTGAAACGAATCATTGGAGAGGGTAAAGTAAACAGCAAAGCCAGTTTGACGTTTTCTACGCCTACCGGAAAGAAAACAGAACACAAGAAGTCCATTGAAGTCGACAATTTTACGTGTGGTGCTGTGCGTAGAAGAATTCACGAATTTTATACTGTGCAGAAAATTGTCCCAACTTTGAAAAAGTTAAAGAAAGCTTTACAAGACGACGGTGTTTTGATCTGCAGCAGGGAATATTTATGGAAATTGTTGAAGAAGCTCGGGTTTAGGTGGAAAAAATGTCAACCTAAAAGGAAGGTATTGATTGAAACACCTGATTTAACAGCTTGGAGGGGCCGATATCTGGAGCAGATACGCAAATATAGGAAGGCTGGTAGGGCAATAGTTTATGTTGACGAAACTTACGTCAATGCTTCACATAGCGTAACTTCTTGCTGGCAATCAGATACAGAAATTGGCGTCACCGAATCTATTGGGAAAGGTCCGCGATTAATTATTGTGGATGCGGGTGGCAAGGAAGGCTTTGTTACGAATGCTTTGCTTATATTCAAATCCAGCCAGAAGTCAGGCGACTATCATGATGACATGAACTACGAGAACTTTTCTAGGTGGGTGGAAAATAAATTGGTGCCAAATTTACCGGAAAACTGCGTTGTTGTGTTAGATAACGCGAGTTACCACAATGTCCAACTAAATAAAAAACTTCCGAAAACAGAATAAATATGGACCCGTGGCCTTAACATTTATTTACATTCCACATTATTATCTGAATAATGCTGAAATTCTGGTACGGCTATATTCAGCTCTGATGTAATCTAGAAAAAACAAAACACATTTTCTCAATAGTCAACGCCAGTTAACTACTTGACGTGTGTAACGATAGCCTAATGCATTTTAAAGAATTCCAAAGTAAAAATAATAAATTTTGCCCCTGGTGACAGACTATTTGCGGGTCTGTACTTTTCCGATGTGTGTGCGTTTTCTCGTTGTCAAAAATGTTATGATCCGGCTTTATTTTTCACTTCGGTACTACTGTGTATGTAATATAAATAGTACAGCATAAATTCAAATGTTAACGAGATGACTGGATGTTAAATCCAATGTCATATCGTTAGCATTCAGTACGTTTGCATCAAAAAAGCACTATGAACAGGAGCGCAAAAATGTACTGTTTAAAGTTTCCGCTACCAATTCAACATGAAAATTACGCGTAATGATGAACGTGTAACACGGTTTGGGAAGCAAGGACGTGCCTTACCGGCCCTCCGGCTATCGCGAGGTAAGGGAAAACTGCCGCTGCGCAGAGCGTTCGAGGCCAAGGATCATTTGTCGGTTGTCTCACTATAGCATATATGAATAATAAAAATGTAAGATCTTTCGAGATTAGCCTACATACAATGGCACGCATGGTTTTGTCGACATGTACAGAATCACAGAACAAAGCTGGTCAACTTTCAACTCTTAATAAGTGTCTGTGAATCCCTGTGGCCAACAGTTATTGATTATTTGTTCACTACATGACTTTTTTTTTCGCAGAGTTATGGTGATAATTTTGACTTGTACAGTTTGCTGCCATTTTTATAACCTCAAAATACACCCAACAAACAATAATTAGATAAATTTGGTGTGTTTGACACAAATAATTATGTTTTGCTACTGGTTTGAACATTTTAAGTTGTACAGATTAATACAGAATATTTTCCAATCATATTAATTATTTTATAAACTTCAATGTGAATTCACATTTGTTTACATGGTCTTGGTATGTATGCACATGCCCTGAAATACAGTGGAATCTCATAACAACAGCAGTAAATAGCAATAAAAATTGTCTTTATAGCAGATTATTATTTTACATGTACTCGTGTATTATTGATGGAAGGTGCACTATAAAGTTATTATAGAGCAGATGATGTTATAAACCATACTCTTTATAAAGATCATTTACTGTATAACCAGTTAAACTTTGTAATGCTTCTGAGCGGTTCATATAAACAGCAGACGGAAGTCAATGCATGATACGCCTTTGCTTCTGTCATCCACATCCACGATATTAGGTACGTTTTAGCATCATTGTAGATCTGGTCTTATAGGATGTGTTCATACTTTTACCAACTTCATCAGCTTAGAAATTTACAACACATTAATGAGAGCCTATGATTTTATTTCAGCTTGTGTTATCTTACTAAACAATAAAAGGTGGAAATGAAAGGATTTAAGTCCTACAGAAACAGGTGGTTTCTGCAGGGAAGAAAGTAAACACAGACACACTTTCCACAAACATATATTGTGAGAACAGTCTATAGAGTACAAAATGATCAGCATGCACACATTTAAGTCCTGCTATAACAGAGCTTAAAATCTGTTTCAAAACAACATACTATTGTTAGTTAACAAATACTATGTTTAATAAAATGTAGCGATGCCACAGTTTTACGAATTACCACATGAGGGCTTTTGACATAAATAATTAAAACTGTAACTAAGTGAGAAATATGTATGACAACTCACAGGTAGGATAGGTGCTTGCAGATAAACAGAAACATAATACTACAATGGACACATGTTTTGCATGCACATATGTTATATAGTGTTTTCTAACTGCATCATCAGTTTACTTGTGTGCATGTGTGTAGGCATATTTGCAAGCACCAATCTCTAACCACTTGTGTTTTTATTTTTTTTTTTTGCTCTGTGATTATAATTAGCATCCTGGCAGACATTATTCAGGCAAAAAATGTATTATGCGGTGATGAAAAAACATGAATACGTTCTCTTGTCCACATCTCATTTGCGAACAAATACACAAGATTTCTCCATGAATGTTAGTGCACAATTTATGAAATGCTCCAAACCACTACTGTTCTAGAGTGCCTGGGAACCTAGCTAGTCATTTAAATTAGTATTTTATTCTTTTAAGTTGTTTGCATACAATAGACACACTTAACATGATGTTATGGCAGGACCTACTGATATTGCCTACAGCATAAAAACTACAGGAATGGTTCTACATTCACAGTACTTAGTAATGTACGTACAATAAAACACTTATATAACGACCCCTTTTACTACAACCAACTCACTATAACGACCGTATTCTCTGGAACCGTGGGAGTCATAATAGGGGTTTTAACTGTATTTATAATGACCGGTTCTCTATAATGACTCTATTCTCTGGGTCAATGAGGGGTCATTATATAAGGTTTTACAAATACATATTTTAAAAAATTCAGTTATATAAGACATAAATATTAAATATTCAAGACTGTTCACGAACTGGAATGAAAAAAAAAAAAAAAAAAAAAATTCTTTACCAAGGATTTTCCGAAATTTTAAGAAAACGCTACAGTCGCTGGATTGTATTTGGAGGAAACAAATTGTTAAGACCTCATGAATCCATCCAATGAAAGTGGTAAGCATAACAGTGTAGTAACTAGAAAACAAAGGTTCTTGACAAATGTTGTGCTTACCTTCTTAAGTATGATTTATAGCTGTTTGTATTAGGCTTACAGCATGCAAGTTATAAACTGACTAATCTCATCAAAAGAAGCATGCCATCAGTAACTGAAATTATAGCATGTGTTTTAACTTTATAAAAATAGTACTAATACAAGTACAGTAACTTAAAGCTAGAATTATTTACAATTAATTTTATTTTTATTTTGATGAATTAATAATAGAAAATGAAAATTTTTAATAAATATATCACTACCACACATACAATTAAATAAAATAGTAACCTAGATACATTAAGCTTATGTGCATGTTTGACACAACAACAATGTACTAAATTTTTTTAAACTTCACTTAAATAGGAGGAACACATCAGGAGATAAGTTGTAAGTCAGAGATACAAGTACTTTATGTAAATTAGTTTCAGGTGAAATACAAAAGTAAGACAAGAATTTTAAGTCAGTACTTAAATATCCTTTATTTCCACCGTTCAAAATTTATAAAAATTTTTCTTAAATTTTTAACACTTCAGAATATATTAGAGACTTTAGTAACCAAAAGCATAAAGTTACTCGACTCTTAACAGAATGGAAATATAAAATTCTGCCTTACAGAATATGAAACTTTAAACAGAAAATATAAAAAATATAACAAATGCAATAAATGAGTGTTTTAAAAGCGCACGACAATGCAGGTACGTATGTGAAGCTACTGAAAGCCACATGCAGTTGTCAGGCATGCAGCATGCCATGAGCCAAGTGTAGTGAAATAAGAAACGCCTGCTATAAGCAAACATCATACCTGTGTCTCGGAACTTACTACTTTTCTCCTGGTAGGCTAGAAGCATTCGATAACTAAGTCAGTACTTACTTGGTGATTCAACATTGAGGGTTTGACTCAAAAGTGACATGTGAAACTCAACATTCTTAGAGGAGGAATCGAGTACCCTAGTCATAACCCATACACATTTACATAATTGCAATATTAAATGTTGGAATTTGATACCTTTTAATAGACAGCAAACATAATTAACGTGATATACGATGTAACAATTATTTCTGGAATATGGCAGTGCAAGAAACACTTTGGACAAGGTAAATAAATGTTCAACAATTTTATTTTATATGGAACACATAGCATCTGATAAAATGTGTGCCTATATTATATAATACATGTACATTCTACTATAAAAACTATTCAGTCAGCAATTTTGGGACAGATCTGAAAATTGCTCAGTAAATTCACACCAGCTATCAGACTTTCTATACCAGAACTGATCTTCATATGTAATAATTTAATGTTCAAATTATACATCCAGAACTACTGATTTTACAGTTGGTGAAATCTGTGGCAGTTGATTATAAATAACATAAAAAACTTCTTTTCTCCTAATAATATTTATGGAAATATAAATTTCCTTTAATAAACTTATGAAAAAAAAAAATTCAATTAATACTGTGTGCCATAAGATTAAATTTTATTGTCATGTGTCACAAAATATAATAATAATATAAATAATTTTCATATATTAATAAGTATTTTGTATTTAAGTTGAATGTGGTAGTACACTATCAGTTTGTGTAATATACCTCTGTCACTGAAATTCTTAGTATTCTTGAACTGTATAATCTAAATTTATAAACAACTTTTATCTTTGATATGATATTCATGATAAAATTCATCCATTGTTGTTATTAGCAACCCAAACTATGTTCTGAGGTAGCTACGGTTGTACGAATGTTCCTCATTTTGATTTTGATCGAATTTCCGCTGTTGAAATTTGTTAGTAACAAAATATTTCCAGGTAAATGAATTTTATATACCTTATAGAATTTTGTTTTGTTTTAATTAGTTTGGAAAAAAAATCTTTTAATTCAATGAACATATGCAAGTCATGTAAACATATTTATTCAAAATTATTTACTTGCTGTTGAAAGATTGTGCGGCAAAATGTAAACACACATGCAGAGAGAGTGAAAATGTGGTATTCCAATAGGCACTGACAATAGTAGTGTTAACACCATAGTATCGTAACAAAATCACGTAACATATGAAAAATTACCTGATTAATTTGTGCTATAGGCCATTCGGAATAAAGTGAGCACTAAAGATTTAACCTTTGAAAAAAATCACTAGCCATTACTGCATTTAAGTCAACATTAACAACAGTTATATTATTGTTTGTATGGTTGGTAGTGAATAATTGCATATAGTTCCGTGTATTTTCTTATTTGAATACAGCATTAGTGAAACAACATCAATTGCAAACGACCTATCTGTATTTAATATACTTTAAAATACTTATTTAAGTTCTTACTGACATATCTACTGACTTTTATTTCATTAGCAGCAGCACAAAGCGACGCAACCCAGTCGATTATCGTTGGCACACGTCGCTAATGCTTCGCGCCACAGAGGTAGTATAAAGTTTTACCGACAGAAGGCGCCAGAGTTAGGTTTTCGCCGCTTGGAAGCGAATTGCGTCATTCAGTTTGTTTGTCTGTTATGTAATGAATATTGGTTTCTGATAAACACATACAAAAGTATTAGAAGTGACTGTTCATGAATATCATTGATAAATTATGTGAAGTAATTAGTAATGTAAGTTATTATGTTTTATGATCGCCAGCCTGAGTATCTGGAAATAGAAACAGCATTTTTTTCCCCTGTTTCACACATTAAGAAAATACGTTATTTATTGTTTCTCTTTACGTGCGTCGTCGTCGTTCATTACAGTATGCTGAACGGAACTTGAAATCTTGAGTTGCGTGTGTCGTGTGTGTTTTTAGTGGTGGTTTTAATTTAAAAGTTTGAATATACTATGCATGCATTTACGAGATTCGTAATGGTAATAGCGCCGTTAGAGTAGACACAGAGAAACCAGTGTTATAAGACGTTTACTTGCAGGTATTTATAACTAAGATAACTACTGAGTATAGCACATATTCAACACCCGTGCATTTAACGAGTACATATTGTAGCTAAAATTTATCGGAACACTGTAACGTAAATGTAAACATTGTACAAGCCTATGTAAATAAAAGCACGTGGCAATGTTGATGTTTACATGTAGCGGAAAGCTATAAACTGGCACAAAATAGAAATTAATCAGGGCTTTTTTGAGTGCTCACTTTATTCTGAATCACCTATATCAAACAGTTGTGTAAGTATATATATTTATTATGAAAATTTAAAAAAAATTTTGGTACATGTAAATAAATATGGCTGCCGCCATGTTCTCGCTTAAGTAGCACAACCCACACAACATTAGAGTACTATATTTTTTAAGTCACCGTAGATTTCATTGCAGATTCAAGGTATTAAGAATACCAATAACAAAATTTTGTAACTACTGTAAATAAATTTAAAAAATAAGTAAAGTGAAAAATCAATGTTCACAAATCACGCAACGTATGAACAGCGCATGGTCTCTTATCTATGCAAGACGTCACTTTGGAAGTGGTCGGGCAGCCTCGGTCAGACTCGGCTCAGGACACTGCCTAAAAGTACCGTTGTGGGAGACATTCCACTCTTCAGCATACGCGCTATAGGTTAATGCTGCGGCAGATACTCCACTCATTCTCAATCACACCTGACATGTTATTTATTTTTTGAAAAGGATTTAGAATGATGTAAATTCGTAAAAATAATTTGGGTAGCTAAATTCTATCTCTAAATGCTTGAAGCATGTTGTTAATACACACAGCAAAATTTTTTTGTCATGGGTGTTTTAAATTTCTGGTGCTCAGAATTTGTGTTTTATACTTGCGCAAATACAACGAGTTGTCTGGTATCCTGCTGGCATGTAATCAGATTCAGTTATATTAAGAAATAGTTTTTAGCTACATCAAAGGACACCAAAATATTGTATGTAATAGACTGTACCAAAATCCACGACTGAGATGCACTTTCAGTATGGTGATATAAGTATCATATGATAGGCATATTGTTGTACTTTGTTGAGGAAAAAAAGGACATTGAAATTAATTTTGGTCGAACATTTTAATATTTAATACTTTTAATTTTAAAAATTTTGTTTAACTTTCGTTAAGGCTGATTCCATCTCAAAAAAACTTTTGTTTTCATTTCGATTTCGCAAAAGTTCATATAACTTCTTCCACATTTATTCCGTGGAAAATAAGACACTTTCGCACAACCCTAGAGGCAACTAATATAACAACTCACTTTCGCACAACTATTTTTGATAAAGTAATAAATATAAATACACCTTTCAAAAGGGTAAAACCTATATTAGTATTATACTGACATATCACTCAAATATTTTCAGTAACGACTTTGCATTTACCCACAATAGTCTCATGTCTAAGAAGTGCTAATAATTTACACAGAACTCTGACATTTTCAATAATACCATAACAGGCTCTGGCATTTACACAGTAAACTTTAAATGTTTAAAATATCCTTTGTGGCTAAACATTTGAAGCTACTGTATTTTTAAATTTTTCTTGCAGTGCAAAATGTTTCTGTGACTGCACAAAAAGCTTTTGAGCAAACCATCATTATTAAATATCAGTTGATACAAAAACGTACTACACATAAATTACACTATATAAATTTGGTAATGTTGAAGCGGCACAGACATAAACAATTACGTATACAAGCACCAAAACTCTAGTAAACAAAACCACCACATTATTACACACACAAAATTGCATTAAGCACAAGAAAATATTTAATTAAAATAAATACAATGAACATAAGCAAATGTACATTTAAAAAAAATTAATTTATGTAATACCACTCTCAACCTCAGAATTTTTGTTGCTTAATAATAATGACTTATGGTAGCACCAACTTGAATTATCATGCATATGTCCAATGCACAGCTCAAGAATTAAAAAATTTGTAAAACTGGATGTGCTTAAAATATAAAATAAGAATCTTAAATTTAGAAGTTCATTTGATAAAGCCTACAGCATACTCAACATTTAGAAATGGAATTTGACTAAACAGGCCTACTGATATTCGAAACTTTCATAATTATGGTACTTAAAAACAATCCAAAATTTTACAGTAAAGAACAATGAACACCTTTCAGATCATTAGTATATATTTTTGTGGTATTCTGACCAATAAGCAAACACCAAAAGGGGTACAATTTTCACAAAGCAAAATATTTTTGGATGCATATTTTTTGTATAATAAGCTGTTAAAAGTCATGATTTTGACATTTTTGTAGCCGTTAACAAAACTTAACAACTTACTGATGTGGGCAACAACAAAATATAACTCTCCAAAGTTTATAGACATCATTGGCAAAGTCATTAAATGAAAATGTAATATAATTATACACACTAATATTTTACAAAATTTAAATGTATTTTGACACTTATAAAATGACAAAAGGGTTTTTTTTGTGGGGAACTCATAAACATGTTTTCCAATAACCAAAATGGCACAGAAATTTTATACTTTTAGTTTTCGTAAAATTCTACACAAAAATGTTAAATTGTAGATTTGGCAGCTAATTACACAAAAAAAAAAATACATATAACAAAAAATATATATATAACAAAAAAAAGTTTTACTTTGTTAAAATTCTTCTCCTCAGAGTGTTTTTTGATTGACGAGAATTCCACAATAATAATAAGAAGAAGAAGAGACTGGACGGTACCCAACACCCTTAAGAAAGTCCTACAATTATTCAAGGAATCCTAAAACCATATGCTCGTAAAACGTGCTTATTGTCGTATTTTCAGTACTGTCGGAAAAATTAGTGCAGTACTTTTTAGATATTGAATAACTTGAGACATTCAAGTTTGTTGAATTCAAACACTAAGTACATGCAGAATAAATGTCCCAAAATTTTTTTGAGTCAGATCAAAACAACACAAAATATTACTGAACAAACATAAATTCAAGAAAATAATGGCTACATTTAACTGGCATAGAACAGATAAACACTTGCTTACCTGTAACATCCTGCTCACATGGAATCGATACTCCCACAGAGTTGTTAGCAAAACAAACGTATGTTCGAAAGTTCTCAATGTATGAGTCAAGTGTGAGATGACTTTGAAGACCTTTCTTCTCTATGTTTTCTTCAATCGTATCGTTTTCGTTTTTTATTCGCCACGTGAAATCCACCTCTGTGGGGTTCGCATGAACTGTGCACACCAACACCAGTTTGCCGGCCATGTCCGTTTGTGATATGGCACACTCAGGTTTATCTGAAATAAGAAAACATCCTTTGACACACAGTTCTACTTAATAAACATCTATGTTAATTATAAAACCATTAGCCAAATGCCAGGTCATGTCGCAAACATGATTTTTTTATTTATAGCACAAGAGATTTAATTTCTATGATAACAGATTCTAATAAGATCATTACGAGTCAACACATTTTATCATCTTAATAAAACATACCTATAATGTCTGTAATCTAGAACTGAAAAAGGAGTTGGAGTAGCAATAATAATGGAAGGAAAATTCAGTACAGAAAAAAAAAACATCAAAACAGAGTCCGCACATTAAAACAAAATTCAAGCAGCATTAACAGAAGGCCTCACATAATGCTTCTTCCTTCTTTTTTATCTGAAGAAGGCACTAAAGTAGGAAAGCAACATGTGCAACACCAACAAACTCATTAAGACTCACCTTTATGTGTGAAAGCTCTAAATTAGCATACAGTGTTTTACGGATATCTTATTTGTTTGGGACTTTTGCCATCTATGTGAACGTACTTTGTGAATTCGAGGCCTTGAAATTCAATAGCAGGAAGAACAACACAGAACACACAGCGTGCCACCCCCTAGCCTCTAGGCACAAGTCACTGAACTGGCATGCAGCTTTCTCGCAAATAACTCGCCTCTATGATACATTCTGTTGTGACCTTGTAATTTATCGATGTTATATTTAAGAGAAGGTTGCACTGAACACATTTCAACTTTTTAAAAGATTCCGTATGTGGATTTTCCTTTACCTAAAACAGACTGCAAAAATACCCTTTTTCACAATTTCTGGCACCATAAAAATTAACTTTAATGATAAACTGAGGAGTTGAAATGGGTATACAATGTGTAACATTCTTTGAATGATATTCCAAAGCAGGCACAATTTATGCAAGCTGAGCAGTTTTTGAGCACACTCGTAATGGCAGAATCTCTGCAAGGCATTCCTCAGCCTGGCACACTTAAGAAAAATGAACGCCTGTGTCGATTTTTTTAACAGAGAATAATATAGAGAACACGTTTAGCTGTTTCACTCAATAACACATGTGACAAATTACCACACCGTACACGAGCAAGATGAGGACTGACTTAAAAACCACTTCTCCAAAACCCTTCTAAATATATTTTATAAAGCAAAGAGTTATGAAAACCCCAATCAAGGCATCTACACTTACAACAAGGCACAACGAAGTTATGTCCTAAGCAGCTTTTCTACAGTAGAAACTTAATTTAAAGTTCCTTCTTTTATGCTATAGTTGCAAAAATGTTGAAAATACTACTCAGAAAAAAAAGCAAGAAAATAAAAATTTGAGCATAATGAGTTTCACTTTCAAGAACTAAGTTACAAAGAGTAAAACAATAACCAGGAAATAATGGGTGCGTTAGAGGGTCTACAAAATTTACTGAGATACATGATGGTGTATATAATGATTTCCAGGGAAAGCTACTGTGAGCCAGCTTGTTGACACATTTACATATGCATGCTTAAAAATTCTCCTATTCTGTGTTTTCTGAATAGCAAGTGGGTTCAAAGCATGTAGATACAGTTTGAAGGTTCAGTTTCACACAGTTTGATAACATTATGATTGCTTTCAAGTTCCCATTTAAATAGAACTGCATTTTAATTACCAATTACTAAATCAAGAGTGTGATGAATGGTGGCGTTTATGTAGGCAATCTGTGTATTATACAACACTTCACACTTGTGCAGCAGTTCCCACGTAAACAGAGCCATTTAGTTTTACAGAGATGCATAGTTGCAGTTAACTTTCAAACTGTCCTGTGTGCCTACAAAGTATGTAATTATTTTTAATTGGAAAAAGCAGTAGGCCTACATAAGGGTAATGATACAGTACTTCCAGAACTGAAGACGAGTGATCCGGTTGTAGAGGGAGTGGGGAGGCTCTCTTCCATGAGACAGAAGTATAATGTTAGAGGGTGCGGAAAATTAATTTATGAGAACGTAAGACCCGGGCAGCATAAATCTCTAGCAAAGCCCACTCACTTAATTACACATAATTTATATTTTTATTCCAAAATGTGAGGCCCTTCCCCTAAAAGCAGACTTGAGTGTGTGTATATTCTTGCGAACATATCTAATGTGAACCACAATGCCTGCAACATGGCCAGCTTTGACTATCTTTTCAGTTTGGCACATAAACACTCCCTATGTATCTTCCAACACTAGTTCATGCAGCCATTCCTATCTTCATGTCCTTTGTAGCTAGCCTTCTCTCCACCCACCCACACACCATTACAAACGCCTCCTTGCTGAAAGCATTACTGGCAGCATTTCTGAACAACTTGGTTTGCTCGGAAACGAGTTCATTTCTCGTGATGTAGGTACAGTATTTTCTCCTGAGTAAAATCAGCAAAAAATTATTTTTAAACCTAACTGCACGAGGCAAAGTTAAGATTCTTGCAGTAGCATCTGCAAAGTCTCTAATAAGAGGGCACATCCTGGTGTGAAACGCACTGTAAGACTTCTCCCCTAATATAAATACAGACGATTCCCTGATGTTTAACCATTCCTACTTTACTATTTTATCACTCCTACATGACAAAGCTCCATGACATTCCTTGTACCATTCTACAACCCCACTGCCAACCTGACAACAACACAATCCCGACCAAAACAAACACAACGCCACCAAATACAAATACAACACTCCTTCCCACTTAAACAACCAAGTCCCTGGACCAAAAAGGTTTAAGCTTTTGTCAGCCTGGCTGCTTGAAGATGATGGTTTGGGAGGAACCACTGGATCACCAGGACTATCATGCAGAAATGCTGATGGCTCCACCGTTGGGGATGCTTCAAAATCCCCACTCTTTGGTGAGCGAGATGAGGCTGCTACTGCTGGAAATCCCTTGAATCTCTCAATTACCTATGGTAGTGGCTCCTCTGCTCGTTGATCATGACTAACCAAAGGTGACCAACTGCCTATACTCATGTGAAAATACACTTCTTTGGATGAATCTGGATGTCTTGGGCGCAGTTGATCTATATGGCACATTACTTCTAACCCTGCGTTGTCAGCACTCTGTATGAAACTGGACCTGTTGCGTCTACCACCACAGCAGGCACCCAACGTGGACCTTGTCTATTATTCTTGACATAGACTGGATCTAGAGGGGTAAGTATTCTAAGTTTCCTTGAGCTTAGACCTTCTTGCCTGTTATTCATCTCTTCTGAAAAATATGGATGAATCCGATCAAGGCAAGTTCGGAGTATCCGACCCATAAGCAGCTCCGCAGGACTTGCTGAAGTAAAGGCACCTGGTGTCACATGTTGTGCCAACAAAGGCCTAGCTAGCTTCTTTGACAGATCCCCAAAATAATTTTTTGCAGCATGCCCGTCGTAGTTTGAACCATATGCTCCGCTTGGCCATTCGAAGAAGGGTAGTAGGGAGGAACTCTGATAAGCTGGATAACATGCACTGCCATTGTCGCTAACCAGTGTGTCCGATGCGCAGAACTCTGATGACAATATGAGAGTCTGTGGACTTGACAGGTGCCCACCTCTTGCCACTTGGAATATGAATAGCAGTGAATAAGAAATTCCGTAACTACTTCTCTGGAAGGAGTATCGAGATCCGAACAAGCCATAAGCTGCTACTGGGTCTTTTCACAACTGATAAGCCAACCCCCATCATATCTCCTAGGATGCTACGCTGGAACATAATGTTGAGTGACTATAAGTTTGTGCTGCGGTATAAACCAGGCACCTCCATTCCTCATGCTTATGGACTCAGCAATCTTCCACGGAAGACTGCAGATGTGGAAGTGCCACCTCCCAACGAGATCTTGTTACTGGAGGCCCTCGAGAAGCCTCCCCTTCATGCAGGTGGAATTGCCAGCATGACTCAGAAAGATCCAGTCTTATTGAGAGTAAGAAATTTGTTGTGGAACGGCTGCTGCTATAATTCTCAGAGCTACCCGGTCTATTTGAGCATATCCCCTCTCAGTCTGTGACATTGTTCTGGAATAAAAACCTCACAGGTGCTTCCCCACATTCACTTGGTTGACTTAACACAGCTCCAATGCCAAACTGGGAAGCATTGCAATTAGGATGAGAGGCTTCAGTAGATCATAATGAGCTAGCACTGATTCAGATGATAAGTCCTTGATGGCCGCAAAACTCGCTTCATGTATTTTAAGTCCATACCCATTTAGACATTTTGTCCAGCAACTTATGAAAGGGCTCTGCCACTGAGGCCTTGTTAGGCAGAAAAGAGAGATAAAAATTCAGCAAACACAAGTTAAGTTTGCAGATCCTCACGGTTGCTTGGCGTAAGTGCCTCTCTGATGGCACAGACCTAGTCAGGTGATGGCTGAATATCCTGCTGACCCACAGCAAACCCATAAAAAGGAACAGAAGAAGCCCCCAGAATGCACTTTTCCTTTTTAACATGAATGCCTGCATCACAGAAATACTGCAGCACTTGGCCCAGGGTGGTCGCTAGTCCATCCATAGTCTCTGCCTTAAACAAAATGTCGTTAAAATATGGCATGACAGCCTCCAGACCTCCCAACAATTCCACCATAAACCTCTGGAATTTTCCTGCAGTTACACTTGCCCCTTGCCCCGAACTGCAGTCTGTTCACCTTGTAAGCGCCCTCATGGGTTTAAGGTGTTTGTAACATTGCCACATCCTCATCCACCTGAAGTTGTTGAAAAGCCCGGGCCAAATCAATTTTTGCAAAACAACTGCCTCCATCTTGCTAACAACTGATTAATGCATGGAACACGGTACAGATCCTCTTTAAGGGCTTTGTTAAGAGTGCTTTTGTAGTCACCACAAATATGTTTATCTCCATTTGCCTTCAATATTGGCACAATCCGGGTAGCGCCCTGTCTGAACTTGCAACAGGTGGTTACACACCCTAATTTACCACCTTTTTCCTCTCTCTCGATTTTTGGTAACAACACAACTGGAACCGCTCAAGCTTTCAGACATATAGGCTTCACAGTTTCATCTAGCTCGAAAGTGACAGGTGCACCACTATATAGATCCAACTCCTCACTGAATACATCTTCAAAGTCTTTCATTAGCTCAAACATTACATCACTAGTCTGCAAGACACCCTGAACTCCCAATTCCTTTCAAGCAATGAACAATGTTTTCCTTTAGATACAACCAGTGGCAGCTGGCATTTGTATGGGTCATAACCCACAAGCACCTTACATTATCCCAACACCTAAATTACATTATGACTATAATACTGTAGGATTACATCAGTTCTATCAAGATTCAGAGCACTCTAAGGAAATATTTTTCTGAAAATGGCCTCATCAATTATTGACAACCCTGCTCCAGTATCAAGTTCCATGGAAACAGGAGCCTTGTTTAACTTAACTAGTGTACTCATTTCTCCTGCTATACTTGACTGGATATTCTCCAAATAATATACATTTGGTTCCTCAGATTCAACCTTCATTACATTAACATTCGATTTTCAGTTACTAGCTTGTGCTTGCTTTGCATAGCACATCCGTTCAATATGTCCCCATTTCTTGCAAAAATGGCATCCAACGTATCTGAACCTGCATGATGCTCTAGCATGCGGGCCACCGCACCCAGTACAAAGCAACAAGGCCTTGTAGCCCCCACCCCCCCCAAGTTGGGTAGCTTTGGGCTTAGTCTGACTGTTTTTTTGACAATGTGCCACTGTTGCGCGTTAGGCGAGTGAAAAACATGGTCGGTACTCACCACTGGTGCACACGAATCTCTGATGTCTCTGATGTGAATCAATGCAGCCTCTGCTGCCAAAGCCTTGCCCTAGGCCTGGGCGAATGAGAATGACGACGCAGATAATAGTCGCCGCTGCACCCCTTCATCCCTCATTCTACAAACTAACCTGTCAATTAGTGCTTTTATGGTAAAATTCTGGATTGGACTGAACTTGGATTGGATTAAAACATGGAACGAACATAAAGTGAAAGTGGACTGAAATACGTTTACAGTAAAATTTTTAATCCAGATTGACATGTAAACATTGACTGAATCTGTACTAGAGACATCTCTGTGCAAAAACTCTGAACTACAGAACACTTGACTGTCAAAAACAAGCAAGAGGCGAATATTTTCTACATATTTTGTTTGAATTTACACATTGAGATATCTATTTTGATATATTTGGCACTTCCAATTATTTTAGTAACATAAAATAGTTGTATTTAGGTAGTCCAGGATGATTCTAACCTTTTACATAACCAAAGAAACGATTCAATATAGCGACCACTTCAGTTTCATTCAGTTCAGTCCGATGGGTGTTTAAAGTAAATGTTTCAATCTGGATTCTATACTCCAGTCAACCTCGCCGACTGAACTGGATTACTCGCTCTACTCTTAAATCAGTCCAATAGGAACATGTTAAAAGAAAAATTTGAATCTAGATTCTCCAGTTCACTCCTAGTTCAATCCAGACTGAGTTGTTACTCTAAACGTAGTACCCGAGTGGTGATCTAAATTTGCTCCGAAATTGCAATGCTCTGCTAGGTGTTACAATTCAGCTATGTACTCGGCCACACTTTCGCCCTCTTTTTGATCCCGCCTATGGAACTTATAACGCTGATAACTCTCTGACGGCCACGGAGAAAAATTGTTCTTTAGAAGAGTCACAATTTCTTCATTGCTGGTGATACTGGTGAAACTAGTGACCACACAATAGCATATTCTTTCGGGATGCATACACTGTGTAGGACCACACGTTTTTTCCGGCATCAGACACATCATTAGCTTGTAGGTAGAAACTTAAACGTTCCGCAATACGTTCCAACCCTGTGGGTTCAATGCATCAAATTCCTCAATACTACTGAGTAGGCCCAACACAGATAACAGCAATCACTCAGACTCGCATCAGCCGGCAAGTTGACGTATTCAAACATCCCATGCTCATCACCAGTTATGGCTTTCAGGCATGACAAGGGCAATCCATCAAACTAGGTTAAAATTTGTGGATTTTCTTGGATGGTCGTTAGACACCTCTTCAACTGCGAGTCCAAGAGCAAGTAATGCGACACACAATATGCATGAAGACTGTTGTGCCGATAATTGGTTCCTCCTCAAGCTGCTACATGGAGGTATAGTGCAGACAGTCTGGCCAACAAACGCAACATTTCATTAAGTGTTTGAGTTGAGCTGAACACTTCGTTTCCATGTACAATGTTGCAGAAAAACGTTGGCTATATTCAAAAGAAAATACAAGTCTACCTGTATTTTTATGCACTGGTGCTAATTTAGTAAATTATTATTCTCAAATGATTTTGTTAGTAGTAGCAGTAGTTACATTATACCTTTAATGAAAGATCAGATCATTACTTTAAAGAGATCAGATAAAGAATAAGTACATGAAGATACAGATTTAACATTTGCACACAATTAGCAAGTTTGATTAATTCTTTCGTACTAGAAATAAACGAGATAAGAAAATGAAACTATTCACGTTAATTAAAAGTTTTTTTCTGTGATAATATTTACAATATATTATATTTCAAAAAATACAAGTTTTTTTTTTTTTATTTTAATGAAACATTACATAATCTTCATTGTGTTTAGTTTAACGTCTTTGTATATTTGTTGGTAAAATCACACAAACGTTAATTAGTACACAGATGTACCATGAAATGTATTTGTTAAATAATTCTAACATAGTGTTTTATCAATAATTTTTGTACGAGTTGCTATACTGTTCTAACCATACTATTTGAACTACGGACAACATTCATTACACCTAAGGTGCTCTGATTTGTATAACTCCGAAATGTATTTTCACTGTCTAGGATATATAAGTTTTATTAGGTATATCATTCAACAATCTGCACACTAATGGTTTCAAGAATTGTCTGAACATGTCATTGATAAAAATGAGTTATATTTTGAAGTAAACGTTCCTTCCCTCAATTTATTTTACTCTAAACTGATCCAAATGCATATTGCCACTGGTTTAGCAGACACAAATATTTTACTCATTTGCAATATGGCTAACGAATGTTGTACAACGATATTTCCAGTGATTTACTTTTCGGCCTTGAATGAATATGAAAAAAAAAAAAAATCCTTTTATATGCTACAAAAATGACGCACCTATGTCAATAATTTCAACTAAAAACTAATGTGTTCAACTTGCACAGCTCTTTAATAGTTAACCTACATATTGTGTTAGAGAAAAATTTTAAATAGTTTTTAGAAGATAGCTATGATTACTTTATTAAAATTTTGGTAACTATGCATTGAAGCGGTCATTTGGAAATAAGAACTTTAAGAGACCTAGAATAGACTGCAAAATAATGACCATACCTTCCTTAGAAACACACTAAAAGTGCGATGTGATCACATGACCGGGAAACATTTTTTTCGGGGTCCGAAGTTACAGTTTTTCGCTACATTGACAAAGTGTGTAACGTCAACTAGCCAGTGTGAATACTAAAAAAAAGCAGATGCCGTTGCTAGGTTTCGTAAATCGTAAAAGTCAATTCAACAGCACACGCACGCACATACTGCTCCACAAACCTTTGTGTGTGCATGGAAAATATGTGAACTACAGTTGTCTCCCTCTCTGACACACTAACTTGTCACTGGTACTTCGGAAATTGGAACATTGTGCGTCTTATGTAATTACAAGTACATATTGATGAAGGTAATTTATATTGTTTCATTTCGCTCAAAAGCTTTGTATTTGTGCTTTTATCTCACAATTTCTCTCATAGTCAGTTTCTTACGCACTAGACTGGAACTTGTGTATCCTATGTTAGATAGGTCATTAAATTCAATTGCAACATTTAAATTATGTAATTGGCTATCATTTTCAAGTACAGAACTACTTCAAAAATCGTGTTTTACTCCCAAATTTCCCTGAGATACATGGCCCTCCCACTAGGGCATAACATATGAACGAGTAGGAATATAGAAAAGCTATTTCCACCATTGTATTCAGTGAATCTGAATGTCTGCTTGAAGTAAGTGTAAAAGCTCAGTTTTTCAAAAGGTTCCTAAAGACTGATGTAAAAGATCCCTTCTACATAACAACAGCCGAACAAGAAGCCTAGAGGGGTAAAGAAAAGTGACCTGCGAGATGTGAAAAATTAATATAATGTTAACTGCGCCTTAATTCTTGTCTTTTGTACCACTTTTATTTACTTTAGATCATTTTTAAAATGTATGTAATTCTTTAAAACATGTGTAATGTTTGAAAATATGCATAATTTTTTTATTGCAGGATTGTGCGCACCCATATTTGAAACTGAACATTATAAAAATAAAACAAACCAAAGAAAACTACTCAATTGCACCTACATACAAATTCGCTGATATTGAGGCTGTGTGTTCTGGAAGGTTGGGGTTGTGTCCTAAGTGCTTACCAAAATGAACTCCAAAACTGTTATGACAAATTTGATATTTTTAATTTTGAAAGTAACAGTTTTATGCATTTACAAGGATGACAGTGTATTTCCGGTATCTGGAATTGGGATTTGCACGAGTAAGGGGCTCTTATGTTAGCTATTATTCTAATGATTTTATTCTACAATGCTTTCTTACTAGTGGATTGAAGAATAAATACCAAGCAGTTTTAATTATTTTTATTATATAACTTAGAACTAATTTTCAATAGAAGCATCTTAAAAAGATCATTCCAAACGTGATTTTGTAATGAACCAATTGAGAAACAAGCTTGTAAGTCTATCAGCTGAGTGAAAGATGTCTTCAATCGTGCGGTAAAGACGAGTGAGGTGTCATTTTAGTCAGTATTTTATGTAGATTATGAATATGCTAACCCGGAAATCTAAATCGGTAGCTTCCATACAGTTTTTTTTTTAGAAAAAGTAAAAATAAATAGAAATTTAGTTTTACTGGATAGAATATTAGTAACATACATAAAAAACTGAATAAAATGACACCTCACTCGTCTTTACCGCACTATTGAAGACATTTTCGTGAGAATCGGGCTCTAGCTGATAAATCCGGCCCTGCAGATAATCCCTGTCAGTTTTGGTAACATGAGTTGTCACTTATTATCCTCATGACTGCTCCGCGTTCACGGTACTGGGGATAGGAGCAACATATCTCCACAAGTAGACGTCCTGTTTTCATCAGGTAAAAAATTGAAATTATTTAAATTTAACTACAGTTTTTACAGGATTATAATTATTCTGGAAATGTTCAGATTGCAACATACTATGGAGCATGGTGAGGTACAAGTCTAAGACATGGTTTTATGTGTTATTCATGCTGCAGTTCAGTCCAATACTGCCCTGTTGCCATGTCCTTTATTATGTTGTCACGTTGCACTGCACTGTTCTGCCCTACTCTACACTGTCCAAGTATGCACTATACTAACATCTTCCCTTCTGTATTACTTGCTTTCAAAGCATTTTGGTTTTCTTAGTGTGTCTCTGTTACGGAGTCCTACAGAGCATGTTCTGATAGGTGTGCTGTGTTGCTTCGCTTGTGTCGGCTATCCTCTCCAACCTGCTTCCAGTCCCGTTGGTGATGCTGATGATGTGTCCTGTTGTACCTGTTGACTTGTCATCACTTTCTCGTGATCGTCTTTCTCCTCTTCTGCTGCATTGTTTTGTTCAGTTGGCTCATTTTGCTGTCTCGTCTTGCTTAGTGAGGCATTCTTGACTGAAGTCGTTTGGGTTATTGTGGTGTTTGTGGTTGCTGCTTGTCTTTTACTTGCTGTTGTTGTTGTTGTTGCAGCATTGCCCCATGATGCTTCTTGTGTCGCCTTCTTGTGTGGTTCTGTCGTTCCGAGCATGGTCCGATGTCTCCTGTAGGTTCTGTCATCCACTGTTACTTCGTATGATGTGCTTGACACCGGGTTTTTTATCGTGCCTGGTGTCCACTGCTTTCCGGCCTTGCCAATGCCCTGCACTAAGACTGTCTGCCCTGGTCTTAGTACCGGTAGTGGACGTGTTCTCCTGTTGTATGTCTTCTGGTATGTCCATTTCCGTTGTCGGAGCTTGGTCGGTACAGATACAGGTATCTCATGACTCAATTATTGTTCTGTTGTCGGGAGAAGTGTTCCGAGGCGTCTGGCCATGCACCTCTGAGCTGGACTGGTCGCCATACCCTGTGTTGGTGTGTTGCGCCATTCGAGTGCTGCCAATGCTGGGTCTGTGCAAGCAACCTAGCATTTCTTTAATAGCTTCTTTGCTAGTTTCACTGTTGCTTCTGCCTTGCCATTCCCTTGTGGATGTAGAAGCGCAGCTGTGATGTGCCTGAATTGCCACTTCTCTGAGAACAGTTTGAATTCTCTGCTGGAGAATGGTGGGCCATTGTCCGTTATCACCATATCTGGAATCCCGTACCTGCTGAAGTGTGTCTTGGCAGTTGCTATTACTTTGTCTGCTCGATGGTCTGTGGCTTCATCTAGCTCCCAAAAGTCTGAGTAGTAATCTACTGTGATTAGGAATTGTTTGCCATCTAGTTCAAACAGATCCATTCTCACTTTCTGCCATGGTCTTGTGGGTGTTCCGTGGTCTTGTATTGGAAGTGGTTGTTGGCTTAGATGGTAGATAAGGCACGCTGTACAAGTCTCGATGTGTGTTTTGACATCTTGTTTTAGATTTGGCCAATAAACTGTTTCCCTTGCTCGCCGTAGTGTTGCATCCAGTCCAACGTGGCTTGCATGGAATTTGCTGAGTGTCTCTTTCCGTTGCTTAGTCAGGATTACAACCCTCATAGCTCTGTATACTACTCCATTGTGATAACTGAGCTCCTCTTTGCAGTGGAGAAACTGTCCTACTCCTGGGGGTATTTCTTTCTTCTCTGTCGGCCATCCCTTCTGGATCATCTGTATCAGTTCCTGAAGTGTTTCATCTTGTCTCGTAGCCTCAGTTATGTCTTGCATCGTCTTATTGGTCATGTTTGTTCTAGGTGTTACACTTTCTCGACTGAGCAGGTATTGTTCTAACTGGGGATCTGAATCTGATGTCTGCTTCGCTGGTGCTCTGTTCAAATGGTCGGCTAGAAGCTGCTCTTTACCTCGTTTGTACGTGATCTCCAATGTGTATCGTTGTAGGGCTACTCTGATACTTTGTAACTTTGGGGATGCTGTTAAAATTGATTTTTTGAAGATATCCTCCAGTGGCTTGTGATCTGTATGTACTTCGATTGTACCCGTTCTGCCTCTGATGTACCAGTGAAATACTCTGCAAGCAAAGTATATTGCCATAGCCTCTTTGACAATCTGAGCGTAGTTGCGTTCTGCCTTTGTGAGACTTCCAGATACATATGCTATTGGTTTGCCTTGTTGCATTAGAACTGCTCCCAATCCATACTGACTTGCATCACATTGTATTACCACTGGAAGACCCACGTCGTAGTATTGGAGGACTGGTGCGATGGTTACTAGTCGTTTCACTTCTGTCAGTGCTTGTTCTTGGGGTTGCTCCCAGTGCCATTGGACATCTTTGTGAGTCAACTGTCTTATTGGCTCACACACTGTTGCCAAATGTGGTAAGAATTTCGTGAGGTAGTTGACAAATCCTTATAATGTGCATACCTGTTGTTGGTTTTGTGGTGGTGGCATTTCTAGTAATGCCTGGACCTTCTCTGGATTTGGTTTTAATCCCTTGTCTCTGACATGATGCCCAATGTATTTGAGTTCTTTCTTCCACAATCTCATCTTGCTGGGGTTGAATTTTATGTTTTTTTCTTCTGCTCGTTTGAACAATCTCAACAGATTTTCGTCATGATCAATTCTGGCTTCTTCTTCTGTCTGTCCTTTTCCATATACACTAAAATATCATATGCTACAATTTCTACTCCTGGTAAGTCATCCAATACTTCTTGTAGTTTCCTTTGAAATATGTCTTGGGCACAACATATCCCAAAAGGTAGTCTGAGCCACCTCTAGCGTCCAAATGGGGTGTTGAAGGTGGTTAGCTTGCCACTCTCTTCTGTCAATTTAATTTGCCAATATCCATCTTTGGTGTCTAGAAGACTGAACACTTTAGCTTGGTTGAGTTCTGGCAACATTTCATCCAGTACTGGCATTGGGTACTGGGCTCGTCTAACCGCCTTGTTAAGATTCTGAGGGTCTAAACAGATTCTTAGTTTTGCCTGTCCTGATGTGTTGTTACGCTGCGCTATTACCATACTACTCACCCAGCTCGTTGGCTCTGTCTCTCTCTTGATAACTTGCTGTTGCTCTAGTTGTTGTAGCAACTCTTTTAGTGCTTTTTTTAATGGAATTGGCACTGTTCTGGGTGGGTCTTGCTGTGGCTGTACATCATTGTTTACTTTGATTTGTACGTCACCTGGTATGTGACCTACTCCTTGAAACAGGTCACTAAACTCGTTCTTTATTGTCTTTTCTGTGAGTTTCCCTGGTTTCGCTTTGTCCGGCTCTGTCAGCTTGTTGACATTGCCTTCTTCCGGGCACAACTTAGCGTTGACACTTATTAACCCCATTCACATGCTGTCTCTTGCTCCTATGATTGGAGTTCTGTCCATGTCTACTATCTGAAAGGTTACGTCGTGGACTTTCTGAGCATACGTGCATTTTAAAGTTTTTTGTCCTAAAGTTGCAATTTGTGTACCTGCATAGCATTTTAGAACTGTGTTGTGATTTGTTAGCACCGGAGTAGTTTTTTTTTTTTGTGATGCGTCGTAGCTCTTGCAAGTTCATGACATTACATGTTGCCCCACTGTCAATTTGGCAGACCACTGCCTTTGGGAAGTATAGTGTTGTGTACAGTTTTTGTTTGGGCTCTGTGTTTAACCTACTTACTTCATTATCCTTTTCTTCATTGATGATGTACATGTTGTTCTCCTCATAACATTCTTCATTTTGATGTTGAATGTATTGCACAGTGCGTCCAGCTGCTTCAGTCACTTCTTTTTCATGTTGCTTTGTGCGGCACATTTTCACAAATGGCCCATCTTCCCACAGTGGTTACACTCTTTGTCCACGGCTGGACAAAATTGTCATCCTTGCGGATGTGTTCTTCAACAATACCCGCAACTCGTGTTGTTGGTTCTTTTCCTTCCTTGTTTGTCTTCCGATCTGTACTTTCCTGCGGAGCTTCGGATGTGCTTCAATCTTCGTACGGCATGCACAATCTCTTCACCTTGATTTTGTTGTTCTTGACGTTCGGTAAGATGTTGGAACTGCTTTTCTGTGAGTTCATGCGCCCGAGCTATGTTTATCGCTGTTTCCAGTGTTAGTTTGTTGTCCGAGAGAAACTTCTTTCATAAACTGTTACTTTGCACACCTAGAACCAGCATATCCCTTATCAGCTCGTCTAGAAGGTCCCCAAATTCACATTTTGCGGCTCTCGTTTTTAATCGTTCCACGCATTGCTGTACCGACTCTAGCTGTGCTTGTACTGTTGATCCAAACACAAAATGTTCATAAATCTTGTTGGTCTCGGGGCAGAACACTTTGACCAGTTCCACGACAATATTTTTTACTGTACTGGCTTGTTCGTGTTTTAGGTTCAGGCTATTGTATGTTTTCATGCCTTCAAGTCCTAATATAGTGCGAAACGTCGTAACTTGGATTTTATCTGGTTGTTGATCAATTCCTGTTGCCAGCGCGTAATCAAAATACTGCCTTTTGAAAATGTTCCAGTTTTCGTCAATATTGCCTTCCTTCGATAATGGTGGTGGACAAGGCAAAGAAAAACTGTGTGCCATGATGGTGTTTTGATTGCAGTGCCGGGCCTCGTTGCTTCCTCCTTTGCTGTCCCTTGTGGTTCGTCACACGAAATTATACTTGAACTCCGTTTTGTTGCCTCGCGATTTCGTTTCCCGTACCATGTTTTACCGCTGGTGTGTTAGTTACTCATGAAATGTGGCATGTAGTATCCTGCGCGTCATTCACCGCTCACTATGTTTGTGTTCAGTCCGATACTGCCCTCTTACCATGTCCTTTATTATGTTGTCTCGTTGCACTGCACTGTTCTGCCTTACTCTACACTGCCCGAGTATGCACTATACTAACATCCACTACAATTAATTAAATAATTTAAAAATTGCTTATTTTCCAGATTGTTTCTTAAAAGTTAAACGATTTTCACCCATATCAAGTGTCTAAGAAAATTATATGACATTAAAAAACCTACTTCCGAAAACGATATACTTATAACTTTATTCGTTCTCTAAAAAATGATCAGTAATTGTACCCATGTTTCCCACTGTTTTACATACTGTACCGAGCATCCTTAATATAAATGACGACAACTCCCTGATGTACCTTTAACCATTCCTATTTTATTATTTTATTACTCGTATATGGCAAAGCTCCATGACATTCCATGTACCACTATACAACTCCACTGCCAACCTGACAAGAACACAATTCTGACAAAAAAAAACACAACATCCCCCTCCCACCAAGGCAAAAAAATGTCAACATTAGAGTACACTCTTGGTGAAATTCAAATTACTGGTGTGTTCAAAATGCAAAAAGTGTGAACTGGCTGAAATTCCCTCAGTCTCAAGTAAATAAGTTGAAATTTTCTAAGCTTGTTATAATGTAACTATTTGTTTACTTCTTCATTTAATTATAACTAGTTTAAAAGGTTGTCTTATGAATCTTTTTGCAAGCTTGGTTGATACCATAAGGTCATTCGGGATAAAGTGAGAACTAGAGATTTAACCTTCGGAAAAAAACAATAGTCGTTACTGCATATAAGTCAACATTAGCAGGAGTTACAATATTGCATGTAGGTAGTTCCATGTATTTTCCTGTTTGCAAACAACATTAGTGAAAGAACTTCAGACTAAATAGACATCTCTGTATTTAACATACAGTACTTGTAAATATTTATTAATGATATCTTATTGACTTAATTAGCGCCAACACAATGTGAAGGTAACTGGACGTTGCACAAGGCCGCTTGCTCTGTGCCTCAGACAGTTCAAAATTCCACCGACAGGTGGTACTAGTGTTAGGTTTTCGCCACTTCTATTGTGAGGCGTTCCACCCACCACTTAGGCCTTTATTATTTCAGGTCTTGTTTTTATTTTATTTATTTCTTTATGTTTGATTTACTGAATATGCTATTATCTATTAAATTATTTCGGGTATTGTTGACAGGAGTTTGGTAAGGTATTGTTTGGCATTTTATCTGTATCAGTTTTGAAATTGTTAAATTTTACATGTATTTAATTTGGTTTGTTTAGGCTGAGGCAACTTTGTGTTTTAATTTAAATTTAATATTATCATTTGCAGCTTAACTGTAATGTATTGTAACTCAGGGCTGGGTGTATTGTTGGCTAGTTCTGTTTGATAGCACAGGTGTGCCTACCCATTTCCTGGAATCGCTATATTTAGATTTTTAACTGTTTTTCTGATACTTTTACTTTTCACAAAGTGCACGTGCGCCACCGCTCGTTGAGTGTGCGAGAGAGACGGTAATATGTTTGGGCGGGCTGGCTTGAGCCAATGGAAGGATACGTGGTTCAAATTTATTTAAGATTATGTTGTAAATTATTATGTAATTATGGTTTTCAGAAGAATATTTTCACTTTAAAAGTTGTTTAAAAGTATAAAGGTTTGTAATTTATTATTATATTTAATTTAGTATTAATTTTCCATTAGGTTTTTTACCTTGTTGCGATGGATGGCCGCTAAGAGGCGCTGCAGGGAGAGAGCAAGCTTCGCGGGGTCGGCCATGTTTACTTGTTGGCTAGTCACGGAGCAAGATGGTTGTGTGGTACTTGTTGTTCGGATGTGGACGAGGATGGCGGTCTGGAGCGGTTGGTGGGCTGTGTGGGAGCGAGGTGGCGGAGCAGTCATATATACGTAGTTAATCTTTCTGTGCTAATAGTCACAGAGTGGAGTGCTCGCATGTTTGCGAGAATATTATGATTAAGATGTCGTGGCTTGTTTTGATCTTTGAAATTTTGTTTTAAATTTTTAAAGTTTTGGGGTTGAGCTGTTCTCTCCCGGGAGCGTCAGGCTTGGACAATGATGAAGACTATTATGATTGAAATCTAAAACTTTCAGTATGTAAAGTAGGTCTTTTTTTAAAAAAGTTATTTAATAAAACAGTCACGCCAATAAGTTTTTTTTTTTTTTTAATGGACTACAGAAATACCACTATACGATCACAACTGGCAACGTGTGAGGTTAAGTCATCAATAATGATGTAGCTTCATTCAGTTAGCGCCTGACATGCTACACTATAGAGTTGAACCAGAAAATCTCTTTTGTATCATCATTGTTCACGGCAGTAGAACTGAAAGAAACTTGAATTCTTGGATTGCGTGTGTCGTGTTTTTTTAGTGGCGGTTTTGAATTACAAATTCAAATATACTGTACTTTATGCCCCCATTTACGAGATTCTTAATGGTGCGTGTTGTATCAATTAGATTCAATGGACAAACCAGTATTATAAGAAGTTGACTCATAAGTATTTATTTATAACAAAGATTACTATTGGTTATAGCATATATTCGCCCTTGTGCATTTAATGAGTAGATATTTTAGATAACATTTTTATCGAATCAGTGTAGCCTGATATAGACGTAAACATTGTACAAGTCTATGTAAATAAAAGCGCATGGCAATATTTATGTTTACATATGGCGGAAAGATATAAACTAGCATAAAATAGAAATTAATCAGGGCTACTTTGAGTGCTCACTTTATTCTGAATCACCTATAGCACAATATAACAAGATGGTGCTGCAAAGCATCTTAGTAAACATAAAAATTAATTTAAATTGACATGAGCACAATATAAGGTCTATACAAACAAGAAGCATGGAATACCTTTTGTCATCATGGATGGCAACTGCAACCTTTTACACCCACCTGGCACACCCATAGATTAAAAAGTATATGCTTACCAAAAAATAACATTGTCAGGATTAGGTCTGTGCAAGCACTGCTCGTCTTGCTTATCCTAACAAGGCGTCACTGTTTCAATAACTTAAAAAAATTTTTGAAACTAAACAATAAAATAAAATTTAATACCGTATTTGTTGGCATATAGGACGATCCCACATATAAGACGAGCCATGGTTTTGAAGGTACAAAATCTTGAAAAAAAGTAAATTACTAATTTTGAAATTCCCGACAGAAAAATATTTTTTTCCTTTGCCAGAAACATTAAAACATTTAGTTTAAATATTTTCAATGCATTTATTACCATCACATAAACATCATAGTAGACACATAAACGAATAACAATGGCTACTACTGCCCTCCGGGCACCCAACAGCCAAGGAAATGCACGGCAGCGGCAGGCGACCCATGCAGGCAGGTGTGCGCGACTTGGCAACACCGGACTGAGGCACGCCACGCGCAACATGGCAGCGCCGGGCTACAATAGCTGCTTGCAAGGTCATTACATTCCTGTGCGCTGTTGTCTGCCAGGCCAGCCTAGCACTAGACGGTAGACACGTGAATGTGTGGTACGGTACCTAGATCCTCGTTTTTTCCACCCAAGAGTTTTGTGCTTGCGAGACAAAGGATGAAAGCAAGCGGACCTAGATCCTCGTTTTCTCCGCCTGAGAATTGTAGGCTGGCGAGACAAAGTATCTCAGCCCACGCTCGCATCGATCGCCGCTTTGCTGCGAGGAAGTGTCCTTTATTATGAATGACGCTCATCAAAATTTAATACCGTAAATTTTATTAACATAAACGGGGCACTCGTTTTCATTTGTGACGAAAAACGCAATTCCTTGAAACATCATACAACTTCACAGCTTACAGCTTAGCTTTCAAACGATTTTTGGCTACCAAAAATTTTTGCACCCTCATATAAGACGAGTAGCAATTTTTAAGGGCCAAAAATATGTAAAAATTGTTGTCTTATATGCCGGCAAATACGGTAATAGGTATGTACCTATATAGTCTAACCTTACGTTGTTTACTTTGGTACTGCACACGTATGTCAAATTTCACTGCTTAAGGTAAAAAAAACTCTTGGTTTTATTTACCCAAGTTAGAAAAGCTGTAGCGCATTTATATTGTCTCCTTCAATGTAAAGTAAGAGAGGAATGAAATGGGTACGATACGGTACTATATACTGGCTTTAAACCTTTTACTGTTCATACAGAATCGCTGGATGTTTTTCCACAGATTACACGGACTCTTGACATGTGCTCTTCTTGACACACCGCAGACATTGAGACAATATCAGTACTCTTCCCACACCCTACGCAACATGTCGGTAGTGATGGATTCTACAGCAGCTACGAATCACTGCCTTAGCTCTGACAAGCATTGTGGTAGGGGTGAGACAAACACCTTGTCTTTGACATTACCCCAGTAATCTGTGAACAAAACTTCCAGAGATTCTCTACGAACAGTATAAGGTTTGAAACCAGTATATTGTACCATTTAGTATTTATAATTGTTTGAAACTGTACGCTTCTTTTGTGCTCATCCTGTGTGTATATATACCTATACACACACACGGTGAAATGCAAATCGCAGAAAAGCTTGTAGGTATAAATAGCCAGGCCTAAATAAAGACTAATGAGTACAGCAACTATAGTAAGGTCGTAAAACCAACGTGAAGGTTGTGTTGATTAACAAGTACAGAGATGATAAATCAACAACCACTTTGAATGGAACCTTCATCCGAATTCAATTCAGATGCATGACGACACGTATTCAGGAAACAAAGTGCAAACATCCCATCCCATATGTTGGAAACATGGAGTCGCCTTATTTATTAAGCATGTATTTCTGTACCTGTGCTCTCATAGCAACCCATTGTAGTGAATAAAGAACAAGACTGACACAAGGAACAAAGAAGGTGCACTCATTCGAACATGCTCAGACAAACCATTACTGAGATAACAGATACTCAAAGTCAGTGTCCTATTATGTTGGTATCTTGCCAATCAGACTCACCAAAGCTGGATACGCAGTTTTTCTCCCTGAGATACTGCTGGAGCTCTTAAAGGATGTTGCATAAGAGCTGAGACATGTTATCTGGTACAAAAATAACAGCACACCGGTGCATTACAGTGCAGCAGCTCACCGGAAATTGGGTTACAGCTATCTATTGCAGTGGATCGGAAGTGATGCACCTGTATCCCTACCATCAAGGTCACCAGATCTCAATCCCTTAACTACCATACTTCTTGAGAGAATTTATTAAGGAACTAGTATACAGTAAGCCTACAGAAAGCGTCAAGGAAAGTATGGCCAGATTGTTAGCTGCTGTGGTATGCGTAGCCAACCATCACTTGTGCACACTGCAGGCAGCGGTTGTGAATCATATACATGCCTGTACTGAGATAGATAGCATATAATTAGAACACACTTTGCTCTGAAACTTTCGAGGTGTAAAGTAAGAATATTTTGCAGAGTATAAATACAATGTTTACTCACTATGTCAATTTACACACACATTGCAGCTCCTGTGCTTTCCAGTGAGTTTAAACAATACAACATTTTATTATGTGTTACTAAAGATGTCCTGTCTGTGTCCCTACATACCAGCACCCCCCTCCCTCTTCCTTGTTGTCACATGTGTTGCATTCCTCTCGGTAATATGGCTGTACATTGCTAGTGATCCCGGAAGCATGTCGCAATGAACGTGCTACATGGGTTGCCTACCTGTCAGCATTGTGATAATGCTCAAACTTTTGAGTATCTATTATCTCAGTAATGGTTTGTCTATCGCAGAACACTCTTGAGTACCACTCGCAACCCGTCACTATCGCCATGACTTGCACACACAAGACACCTTTCGGCAAAAACACTTTTCTCCTCTGGCACAGCACCCTTTTACGTTCTTGATCAAAATTCCAGAAATCTCACTGCAACTCTTTGTCTTGGAGCTACAAGGAACATGTCCCATCAGGGGTCAAATCACAATCCGGGAACAGAGAGGCCGTAATTATTGTTAGCCAAGTCTTAACAAAACTTGAGACAAGCGTGAAGGTGGCTGATGAGGAGTAAACAAAGGGTAATGTGAGTTGCACAGTGTGCACTGAGGTTGATGCATCCTGCAAGGTGCTTAGAGATATTTTACGCTTGGCCCCATAATATTAATAATATGTAAGAGTTAGGCATACCTTATTTTCACCCTAAGGGTCATCTAAATCCAGTACTGTGAGCCGTGTTGCCGTAAAACATAAAACTAAAGGTTTAGAGATGTTATATTTACCGTTTTGTATGTATATATTCATGCCCGCCATAACCAATGTAAACAAATAGATGGACGCAATACAAATAATGCCAGGCGGCGAAATATGAACTTTTAAGAGAGAAAGTGTGTATGTAATTATTGTAAACGTAATATTATTAAGTCTGTTTATTTATTTAGTGTTTTGGTTTCTTTCTTTTTTGGCAACACGGACATTTCCACAGCCCTGCGGGAATGTTGAAATAGAGTCACGTATTTTTTTGCCGAGTGTGGGAGATTTGTGGGTGTTGGAGTGGTGCGCCTGCTAGCTAGCAGACGGCCTCATCTCCAGCGGCGGCCATTTTCACCACCCACTAACGGGACTTTAAGCCCCCCTCAGGGGTATATAAGGCGGGCGCTTGCCTAGCCAAATCGTCAGTCTAGGGCTCGGGCCTCCTCCCCGAGCAAGCCTAGGCACTATCCCTCTACCTCGAAAGGGTTGCTTACTTAGAAGTAAGCGGAAACCTGACGTCCACTTTACCCCAGGGTTGCTTACTGAGAAGTAAGCGGAAACCCGCCCTCCTACCTGTTCACCATTACCTATCTTCCGTGGGTTGCTTACTGAGAAGTAAGCGGAAACCCCGCCAACCCATCCACTATACAGGTTGCTTACTGAGAAGTAAGCGGAAACCTGGTCCTACCTACTCT
>PNEQ01040744.1:21661-37470 GCA_003012365.1 Medauroidea extradentata | reverse complement strand
CGCGCGGGAGTATTAGGGAACGCACCCTACCGCGAGTCGCCACGAGGCGCATATCTGTGACCGCCGGAGGCGGAAGTAGAGCCAAGTCCGTGAGAAGTTCCAGGGCTCCGTGTATAAAGGACCACGCGGTCAAGTATTGTGAATCATGTAACTGAGTAGTGTATAAAGTTGTGTAAGTAAGAAGCCGAATGTACTAACCAGTGTATAAAAATCAGTGAATGTAAAAGTGTACTAAGGAGCAACAATATATAGTTCAGAACGTATTTCTATAGTTTCATTCCTAAGAATACTAAATGTCTGATACTTCAGTGTTTAATTATTACTATCTCGCCTGAGGAGCGAGCATCGATAGAAGGTCGTAAGGCAGAAGCCGCAGCTAAGCGCCGACAGGCCATTGTAAGTGAACATCAGATACCTGTGGGAGTAATTCCCCCACCTCAGAGAACCGCCGAACAATCCACAACTCTCTCCAAACTCTGCCGTCAATACCAGAACACAGAGAATAAGCCGCCTAGACGCAAACGAGACAGTTTCAGCCGAATCCTTAGGGACCTTCACCGCCTTCAGCTACCTTTAATCAGCCCCATAAAAACTCCGGAAAAACCTACACCATTACCACACCCCTGCATCCAGCAATTGAAGAGGGAAGTCGACTCCGAGCCGAAGCCTGTGTCGGACAGAAAACGCCGCCTCCTGAGATAGCTCTTCTAAGAATGGTGAGTGGTCAACAAGCCTACCCCCTTTATAAAAAGGGAGAATTTTCCCGCTCTCTGAGAGACTGTGTTGTGTCGACTGCCCGGGAAACCACTCTCCTTGGGACATTTAGCAGCCGCCCCTCCCCTTCAGGGAACTCTCGTGCTCACACCTCATTGCACCCTGAAGGAAACCTAAAATCAACCCCCTTTTGCCAGCAGAGTGGCGACAAGGTCCTTTAGTTGTGCAGCCACGATGTCATCTTAAACTGCTAGCAAGATACTCGCGGCTTTCAACAATATTTTATACAGAAAATGAAAAATAATAGTGTTGTTTATAAGCAGGAATGAAAGCATTGTAATAATTGTTGGACCAAATAAAAGCATGCAGGAAAATGTTATTTGCAGAAATTAAATACTGTAGAAGTAAAAATTAAATACTGTAAACACACAACTGTAACTTACACAAAACGTTGATAAAAGTTTTTTCTGTAATTCGACCATGCCTATTGGAAGCCTCACAAATGTAGTTTCCTCCATGATGCCTTTTCAGTGGATATCCAAGGTTGAGTGCATTTCCTTTGATAGTATTGTTTTCTCCCTCCTTGTACCATTGGTACTGAGCTTCAGGGTAACCATTTGCTGTGCAAAGTACTTTCTCAGGAACAACATTTTCTACAACGTTGATCTGTGGCTTTGAAACTGTGATGTTTTCAGGAGGATCTGATTCAACAAAAACAAAAAACACTTAATAATTCACAATCACATTTATGTTAAAATTATAAAAATTATCAAAACTATTAATGGAAATACAGACATCTGTCATTACAAAGGCAAGCCAAATCAGTATTCACATCTAAATTATCTGCACCATAGTTGGTAAAATATAGTTAAATAATGTAAATGCATAATATAAGAAACATTTCATTTGCGATAGATGAATGATTTTAAGGTAACTTGTAGTTAAGAGGCATGGGGAAGATGCAACACTCAATTTTGAGATCCTTATGAATGAATAAATGTGCAAAAAATATTACCCTAGGTTATTATTTTGTTGGATATTTTTGTAAGTCAGTAATGAGCACAAGTTAAAAAAAAGTTATAATAATAACCAACAAAACATAAAAAAACATGTAAGACTGGCATCTTCACCCGAGTTACCTAGCACTATACAACCTTGAATAAGAAATAAAAATATGCACAGATTAACCTGAAGGAAGCTTACATTCAACTCTAAACGTGGCGTTTGCTTGCACTCCTTGACCTGCTGCATTACCGTCGCTCTTGCAAGTGTAGTTGGCATTGTCGTGTATACGGTCTAGCTTCCCCCCAGGCCATGCTGAGATATTCAACACCAGAGTTGAAAGCGTGGACTGAAAATCATTACTCCTGCTGTCTGCAGACAGGACAGAGTTGATCACGGTGTACTTGGAGGATGACTTGTCCAACAAGACTCCATCCTTGTACCAGTGTATAGCGCACAACGGGGAGCATTCCACCCGGCACGAGACACTCACGTTATGTGCACCCATCAGAGCGCCATAGTACAAGGGTGGTCGTTCAATGAAAACTGGAGGCGCTGCAACACACACAGCAATGAGAGGTTAAAAATAGGGTTCTTCTGAAGCGTCAGTAAAAAAAAACATGAACAAATTTTTTTATGTGAAAATGTAAAAAATTGGATTTTTTTCATTGAGGTGAAAAATTACAGAAAAATTAACTTAAAAAAATGCAATAAAAATTATAATACAGTTTCTGAATTACAATTCTGGATGGTGAACGTAGTACTTACATTCGGCCTATCTGCAGATACACACAGTACCATACCAGCACCACAAAAATGAAATAATCAGTAAATGTAACACAAAGTTTCAAAAAGAACACCATAAAACTTGGTACAGTAAAATAAACAATATGCACATGAATTAACCATAAATAGTTGTCACACACACTCATACACAACTTACAATTTCTGCCAGGAAATAGTTTTGATTACAACAAAAACCTTTTGTAGTTCAAAATCACAAGTAACACACTGTGATGGCCCCTAAATTCACTGGTCTTTGGGCTGGACATGTCGGTGCTTGAGGCTGTGGCCCTCCGCCTCCGCTCGCTCCCGCCACAGTGTTGGTGACTGGTGACGTCAGCACCTCCCCTTCCCTGCTCCTCCCTTCGGTTCCCCACCCTTCCGCGACTGCATGTTCACCGTCCCCCCTCCTCCCCATGCGATCCCGAGTTGGTGTGGTCTGGCCGGACGTGCGCCAGGCGAGTGAGCGATGGCGCCTCGACCGCAACACACCCTCTCCTGAGCTTAGGGAAGAAACTGCAACTTGCTATGGTCTTTACGCCTTCGGGTAGGTCCCTTCCTTCGCCGAAAGTCTTTTCATATGTATCTTTTGAAGTGCCCTCTATAATATTGTATATTTGTTATTAATACAGTGTCGTATGACATTCTGACTCCAGTTATTCTGTTGTTTGGGTTAGATGTCCCTCCCTACCCTCGTCCCGATATGACTCCCCGGGAGTATTATATATTTGTGCATTTATAGTAGTCGGGTTGGTTTCCCGAACGTTACAACTTTGTGCAACTCTGCTCCGGGTTTGAGTCCCAGGTGGGGGTACATTAGACTTTGGGAGGTTCAGTCGGCTGACTTGTTGTTTAGTATTGAGCTACAGTTTGATTGTGTTGCGACGTCATGGCGGATCGAGGTGTCGAGTTTGTCGCCCGCATGTCATACCTCGAATTGACTGCTTATTTGACTGAGGCAAATGTAGAGTTTCGGCCTGAAGAAACAGTTACAGAGTTGAGATTAAAGGCCATTGCCCATGTGGGTAATTTAATGGGTATCGGAGCCGCCGCGTACAGTCAATGCGTGCCTTCGGCCACGCGACCATTGACTGGTGCACAGTCAACCTTGTTGGGGAGTTTGGCCCTGGTTCCGAAGTTATCGGTAATTGAACCTCGTGCGGTATTGGAATTTTTAGTTGAAATTGATCGTTTACACACAACTCAGTTGGTTGACTCGTTTTTTCTGCAGGCTTTATTGCCGCGAGTATCGGGCCTTGCATCTGACGTTTTGAGTGAAGTAATTTCCCAGGTGATTAATTATGAGGATTTCAAGCAGCGATTGCTTGAATCAGTTGGGTCCCCTAGAGTTTGGAAGTCGGTAAAGGGTGAGTCGGTGAATCGGTTTCAAAGGGCGAACGAGTCGGTTCCTGCCTTTGTGCAGACTGTATTTAATTATGCTCGTGCTTTTAACATGATTCAAGATGAATCCAAATTAATCAATCGGGTTTTGGACCACCTTAGGCCAGATGTGAAAGTGTTGCGCGCCTTATTTCCAAAGCCAGCTACTATGAGCGAGCTTCGTCGGCTTGCTGTAGAGCTTCAGCGTGAGATCGACCTTAATGTCGAGTTCGATCGGGGGGCTAATTTAGGCTGTGCTGACTATGTAAGTAGGGAACGAGTCCGAGGTCGGGGGGTTAATGCGCCCGGAGGTGATTGAGAGCGTCTGGGTGATAGTGTACGCATGTCAATCTCGTCGGGATTGGCGGTGGCATAGGGGGAAGTGGATCAGGAAGGAAGGAGGCCGGAAAATTGTAGCAATTGCGCTGGATTCGGCCATTTGGCCGTGGTTTGCCGTCAGCCACGGCTGACGAGGCAAGATCGGCGGTGTTTCCGATGTGGAAATACCGGCCATTTTCGTACAGACTGTCCTGCGTAATCCCGGCACGAAGGATTAAGAGGCCTCGTAGGGAAGTAGTTAAAGAATGTTATGTGGAAGTTGAGTGGGGGAGCGAAGTACGTATGGGTTTAGTCGATACTGGCATGTCTCACTCGTATGTTAAGTCGACATTCCTGAATTATTTGAGAGAGAGACATCCTTCGGTTGTTAAGGGAGAGGCACACGATGGTGAAGTAGTTGCGTGCTTGGCCGATGGGCGGGTGGTCAAGTGTACCCGTGGGGTGCTACTTCACTTTAAGATTGGCCGTTTTTCGTGGACCCGGCTGTTTTGGGTGTTTGATGATTTGTATGCCGAGCTAATTTTGGGGTTAGATTATCTTTCAGAGTCAAGGGCCGTGATAGATGCCGGGCGAGGTACAATGACCTTTACGTTTGCCCCTGAAGTGACAGATCGACTGAGAGCAAGGCGTAGGATTGTATTCCCGGGGTATGGTTTTGGCCTGTTGACACGCGAAGATGCGCGTAGTCGGATTGAAGCGATGATTGGCGAGTTCGCTGATGTAATTACCCCTAAGATTGGATGTTGTGACGTATTGCCGTATAGGTTCACTGTCAGCAGTGATGCCCCTATTCGGCAACGACATATTAATTACGCCCCGCCCAAGCTTCAAATTTTTAGAGACATAGTGGATAAGTTGCTTAAGGAGGGTGTTATATCACCATCTAAATCTGAGTATGCAAGCCCGGCCTTTCTTGTGAAGTAGAAAGGGAGTGGTAGAGGTTATCGCCTTGTTACGAATATGACCGCTGTCAATAAATTGATTAGGATGGACCCGTTTCCCATGCCAACGGTTGAGACCGCCCTGCAACATCTGGGGAAGGCGAAAGTATTCTCGTTGCTAGACTTAAACTATAGTTTTCACCAGTGCTTAATTCACCCGGAAAGTCGTAGGTTTACCTCCTTTTGCACTCCCTGGGCCCACTACGAATTTAATCGTGTACCAATGGGAGCATGCTTTGGAACTCAAGCCCTATCTAGAGTCTTGGATCATGTGTTAGCAGAACTTAAATATAAATATGTATTTAACTATCTTGATGACATCGTGATTTATAGCGAAATTGTTGAGGAGCATGTCGAGCATGTGTGGGAGGTTTTGCAGCGTTTAAGGGAGGCTAAGTTGACAGTGAACCCCCTCAAGGTAACTTGGTGTTCGGATTCCATCCCCTTTTTGGGTTATGTAATTTCTAGAGGGCAGCTGTGAATGAATCCTGCGAAGGTTGAACCTATTGTTAATTTTCCTCGCCCTATTTCTATAAAGGGGGTCTCTAAATTTGTGGGTATGATGGGATATTACTCCAGGTTCATTCCTAGGTTCGCGGAGTTGGCAGCCCCATTGAATTTATTGAAGCGAAAGGACCAACCCTTTGTTTGGGGTGTTGATCAAGAGCAAGCATTCAAAAGCTTGAAGAGATCTCTCGCGTCAAGCCCCGTTTTACATCTTGCGAATTTTGAAGCCCGATTTGTGTTACATGTCGACGCTTCATCAGAGGCGCTGGGGGCGGCGTTGGGTCAGCTGAGGGATGGGGTTATTGTCCCTGTAGCTTTTGCGAGTCGCCTCATGTCAAACGCAGAAAGAAAACTTAGTGCGTACGAAAAGGAGGCGTTGGCTTGTGTTTACGGGACATCTAGGTTCTCTGATTATTTGGACACTGTAGAGTTTGATCTGTTTTCGGACAACCGGGCTATAACCTGGTTATTGTCCCATTCCCAAGAGTTTGGGAAACTTGGGCACTGGGCTCGATTCCGTTTCCAGGTTAAGCATATTCCCGGAAAGAACAATGTTGTTGCCGACACTTTGTCGAGAATGTTTGCGGCTGAGGATTTCGCTCCTGATAATGAGGAGGAACTTATTTCCTCATGAAATGCCTTTGCTTGTGCTCCAAATTTCTTTGAGGGACTTAGGGCTGCTCAAGAACGGGATGAGGAATGTTGTGAATTGGAGCGTCGGATTGCCTTGGGGGAAGAGTCGCTGTACAAACTAAAAGAAAGGTTTGCTTTGTTTTGTGGGGAGAGGTCGACGTCGGTGTCTATAGTGGCTGTCCCAGAAATTTATAGGTCGGAAATTCTCACCTATTATCATGCCTCAGCATTTGGTGTGCATTCAGGTAGGGAAGGAACATATCGGAAGATTGCATCTCGGTTCTTCTGGGTAGGAATGAGGAAAGATGTGAAGAATTTCGTAGCGAAGTGTCACGACTGTAACAGAGCAAAGCCATCGCAGAACTCTCGTGTCGGATTATAAACTGTGGAAGAAGTCTCCTTTGCCTGGGAGACGGTTCATATTGACGTGTTTGGTCCACTAGTGCGATCGCGGAAATTGAATGTGTGTCTTCTCATCGTTTTAGATGTATTTTCCAAATATGTGTTTCTACTCCCTATGAGGAATATGATGGCCAAATCGATCGTACGACATTTGTCGGAAAAGGTGTGGAGCGTGGTTGGGGCTCCTGTTAATTTGGCCAGTGATAATGCTCCGTACTTTGGAGCTAGGGAGTTTCGGGACATGTGCCACCGTTGGGCAATTAAGCACTATACTAGCAGCCCTTACTATCCTTGTGGAAATACCGTTGAGCGGTTTAACCGCAATTTAAAGATTGCCCTCACCGCCCTTTACAGTGCCAACCACGCGTTGTGGGATGAAGATCTTGACGTCATAACCCTCGGGTTCAATTCCTCGATTCACGGGGTTACCAAGACCACCCCTGCCAGAGTGTTTCTCGGCTGGGATCTCATCCATCCATTGCTTAATGTGTGGGGCATCCCTTCCCTGTCTCTTCCTTTGTCTGACGCTGAGCGTGAATTGTTGTCTAATGAGGTAGCTGGTCATCTCGTCGAAGCTAGGAGGCAAGTGCAAGAGCGGGTCAATATGGGTCGGGTTCCTGCTAACTTTGCAGTGGGGGACATGGTGTTTTGTCGGACCTATGTGCTGGCCTCACGTGCCGCTATGACGTCCAGTAAATTGCATCCTCCGTTTGTGGGACCGTTGCGTGTGTGTCGATTACTTGGGCCTAATACCCTGCTTCTGCAAGACCCTGTTAAGGAAAGATCACGAGGAAGGCACACGTCAGTCATGTCAAGAAAGTTCCGGAAACTGATGACTAGGAGGACCTTCTCGACAGTGCCGCCGGGAGTGGGCGCAGCCCGAACATAGCTAAGCCGGCGGGTAGCGGGTGTAGTTCGGTCTATGTGTTGTGCTCTTTGTGGGTGTTTGTGTTAATTGGTAATGTTGCAGCCGGCGTGTTTTGTGTTCGCGTGTGTTATGTGTGTATTTAGGGTAGTTGGTGTAGTGTATCGAATAGTGTAGTATTAGTGATGTAAGCAGTTAATAACTAACATGGAATGAATGTGAGGCTGAATGCGGAATGTTAGTTATTTTAGGATAATTAGTGTTAGTGAGTTAAGATAGATTAAGTTTTATGTTAGAGCGCTCTAGGGTAAGGTAGATTAAGGTAATATCGTTGTTATATTGTGTACGCTTAAGCCAAGATGTATAGTATTATTTGGTTGATTGTTCTGAATAATATTTTATGTACTGTATCCACTGTGTAGTATTTAATCAGCCTTGTGCTTATTATATTTTAATTCTGGCCAGTGCACATTGAGTTGTTTGTGATTGTTTTAATAAAATTAGGCTATTAATGTGGTATTATTAATGGTTGTCATTATGCAAGTATTAATTTTATTATTGTGTGAATTATATTGTTTTAGATTGGTTGTGAATTATTGTGTAAACTATTTTGGCTGTGATTTATTAAGTATTGTATATTATTTGGTGATGTTATTTCAGTCGGCACAGATGTGATTATAAGGGGCTTACTTGATTCTAAGTTGCTTGTCTCGGTTTCATGTCCCCACCGCTGGTGTGGAGCAGTTTCCCAGCCCTTCGGGGAGCGCTGGCAGTTGTCACCTTATGATGGTACCTGAGTGAGGCGAGCCTGGTCTGGTGCACATGCGGCAGTTCGGAGTACTTGACCTCCCCTGATGGTCACTACTGCTTGGAGTGCCGAACGCCCAGGTGGGAGCTTCCTGTTGGAAGGTGGCCAATGTGGTCAGCGGGCAAAATGGACTTGGTTACTGTTACTCCAGCCGCTGGTTGTTGATCGGGACCTTGTCCCCCTCCCATCCCGCTACTACTCTGTGACAGACTGTCTGAAATCATCTTGGAAGAAGGAAGATTTGAGGGGGGGAGTTGTGATGGCCCCTAAATTCACTGGTCGTTGGGCTGAACATGTCTGTGCTTGAGGCTGTGGGCCTCCTCCTCCGCTCGCTCCCGCCACAGTGTTGGTGACTGGTGACGTCAGCGCCTCCCCTTCCCTTCTCCTCCCTTCGGTTCCCCTACCTTCTGCGCCTGCGCACGCACCGTCCCCCCTCCTCCCCATGCGATCCCGAGTTGCCGTGGTCTGGCCGGACGTGCGCCAGGCGAGTGAGCGATGACGCCTCGACCGCGACACACCCTCTCCTGAGTTTAGGTAAGAAACTGCAACTTGCTATTGTCTTTACGCCTTCGGGTAGGTCCCTTCCTTTGCCAAAAGTCTTTTCATATGTATCTTTTGAAGTGCCCTCTGTAATATTGTATATTTGTTATTAATACAGTGTCGTATGACATTCTGACTCCAGTTATTCTGTTGTTTGGGTTAGATGTCCCTCCCTACCCTCGTCCCGATATGACTCCCTGGGAGTATTATACATTTGTGCATTTATAATAGTCAGGTTGGTTTCCCGAACATTACAACACCAATATAATTATTAATTATCTTGCTACTTGCATCAACTGGCTAAGTAGTGTACTTTGTGTCTCGCTCATGGCTTACCATTCACATAAACTATCTGCATCGGGAAAGTAAAACGAATGTTTACAGAGTAGTGGTTTTTTTATTTCCATATATAACCGACATGTGAAATTAGGCACTGATTGCTGTTTGCCATGTGTTCAGTTACGACTTATGATGGTGTGTGTGTTCCTGATTATTAGTAAACAAGTTACTAAATTACAGTAATGTGATGCTTCTGTACAGTAGTTACCCTTATCTTAAAACTGTAAAGTTCTTATGTTTGCCTTCTTTTCACATTAATACACCTTGCTAGTAAGTTAAAGTTCAGAATGAATGAGATAGGCCAATTCTCTGCTTTTCTCATTTTAATTACCTTTCGTAAGTGACTGTATATTATTTAGCCACAACAGGTTTAGTTTAGTTTCACAATGTTTTTGAACAATTTTCCCAATTTTTCCACAAAATTTGGAAGGAAAAAACCTGATATTTTCCTGTTTGTATTCTCTTCACCAATTTTTCTGAAAATTTTAGAACCCTAGAAAAATATCTGCAAAAATTTAATTCTGCACTACTAACAATCAATTATTCTGCGATTTAAAATACAGTCATATTTCTTCCTCAAAATTCTGATTAAAAAAAAAATATATATATATATTTATTTAATTATTTATTTATGTATATATATATATATATATAGTTTAAGAGAAATCTCTAGCAAGATGTTTTCTGTAAAATCAATGTTTGCACATACATGCATATCTCCATAAATTGTGGGTACATAATTTCTTCCCGACTAAGTAAAAAAACTACTATTTGTAAAATTTATTTTTTACTTTAGTCTTATGTCATTAAAGAGAACATGCGTGCGTGCACACACACACACACACACACACACACACACACACACACACACAGAAAAATAAATAAAAGTGGCAATTTTAGAGTACTAGCAAGTGTCCTAAAGGAAAAGCAGGAATATACATCCTGGCATTTGTAGTCAATCATTTGGCTTTTGATACACATATGCAATAATAACACACTATTACGTTTCTAATTTATGTGCTGTACGACTACAATAACTGTGATCTGTAGCAGGCTCTAACGCAGACTTACTCGTTCACAACTTGCCTCATTGCCACCCTGCGTAAGGTGTTTAGGTAGCGTTTGTATTCCCTTGAGAACTTCTCTTAAGGGAAGAAATGTTTGTTGTTATTGATAACCATTTACTTTATTTTAAATGTAGCGTACACATACATACACACACATAAAGAAGTCTTGCTTCTGAAATTATGCATGTAGCAGTACTAAGCTATGCAACTCTTACACCGGTATCAAATGAAATAAAATTATACTACTGAGAATTTATTACCAACATCCTAGGGAAAACTTACGCTTCCCACATTACTTAAAATATTACTAAACTGACTTTGTGAGTATGGAATAAATTTAAACAATCTATAAACATTACAGTATTTTGAGTAACTAGAAAGTAAAAAAAATTTGCAACACTTACTTCAAAATAGCGGAAATTTGAAAATAATTTGTAACATTGCAGGGTTCCACTTGTATATTATTTTCTTTTGCTTTAAATTACATTTTTTGTATTTTTATTTAACAATAACAGCTGCAGGTAACTGTTCTTATGGAGAAAAGTTTGTGGTATTTTATTGTATAATTATTTAATTCCAAGTTAGGGTATAATGTTAATAGCTATGGCCAGAGGGCCAGGTGGAGGAGGCACAGCTTTGTCCTTGTCATGCTCCGTGCCAGTTTTATGCCCATATTTGGCTATGGTTAGGTGATGTGTGCTCGCCCTTCAGTTTTCAGTTTTTGTGCCCATATATGGTAATGTTTTGTGGTCCGTTTTTTGTTAGTCGTGTTGGGTGTAGTACACAGACAGGGGAAGTACCGGTGTCACGTGCTCGGAGCCAGTTAATCGCGGCGAAGTGCACCGTGACCTTGATACTTTTTCCTGAAAGCCTGCCTCCATCTTCAGGGGAGAGAAAAAGTCGCGATTCCGAAGAAGACGGACGTCCGCGGGGCTGCGGCCCAAAATACTATAGAAATGTGAGTAAGCGTGAAAATGTAACGTGTGCGAGAGGCACCCGTGGCCGGAACTCTCTATTTTTAATAATGTGTTAAATTGCTTTCGGATAAAAAAATTCTATTCTACTAAATGTTTCTTTCTCGCGTACGTGGCCGTAGGGTGTGGGGCAGTTTTTAACCCCCCAAACAATTTAATGTAATGATTGTACCGATGTGGTTTCTCGGACTTTCTTAAATTCTATGTAGTAACCAGCTTCAGTTTTTGTTAAGGAGACGTTTCCTCGTAAGAGCGGTTACTGGAAGCAAGCAGTTGTGTGGTGTAAGAAAATGTACCTTCACGAAATGCGACGTTCAATAAAACTTAAATTCAGACCATTCTTTTCAAATTTTTCCGTTTAAAGCCTTTCTAAGTCACCTGTTTTGGAGAAAAGATCATAATTTCGAGACTGAGCAATGGGAAATGGTCGTGTTACGTAGTAGCGGAGGGATTCCAGCTGCTGCTGACTATTTCTATGTCAACAACCCAAACTAAACTCTGCGGAACTTGTCTACCGACTCGCTTGTGATTTGTTCGCATTTTGCAACGACCTGGGAGATCTGTACAGCAACAAATGTTGTATGTGTTGTACTAAGTTACTTAAGGTAGCCCTACACTTAATGAAGCTATATCATTAAACAGAATACTATACTTGACGTCGTACCGCCTCGGGCCTGAGACCAAAGCCTGATCCGTGGGCACGGGCCAATAGATGTGAAGGGGGTGGTTGGGGAGGGATGGGAAGGGGGGAACAGTATTAATAATGGACATAAACATTATAACGCAAGCATATTTTCAGCAATTAAAACAGAGCACGAGACTGACGTTCATAGCATAAGAATAGTTTACTGATGTATGTTTTGTTTTAACCACGAGCGATGCTACTGCTTCCAGCACACGCCACGCACGGCCAGTGCACGCACCTCCCGCGCAGTTGTTCTTGAACGGTGAGTGCAGCTGGATGTGTTATTGCGAGGGAGCTGTATTTTGTTGTAACTGATTTCAAGGCTCGCGGTTTAAGCAATTATTCTCCGGAACCTTTTACCTTGTTACCTCCCTCACACGCACTGTAACGTGATCAGCAGTCTATTTGTTTTGGTCCGTTCTGAAATTTAACCTTTAGCAGCCAGGAGGTATTTTTTAGGTTAGCGTAACCACGTGGCACGTGGGTTACTTCAGTTCTGAAAGTCAAGATTGTTTAATTACCTAATTTCTGTTTAATCAAGTCGAGGAGAACACTGCGAAAGTTGTGCATGACCTATTTGTAAGAATGTGTGTGTAAACCTTTGTAACAAGACCACGTGGTGAAGTAAAGAGTAGAACTAAGAGTCAGTTCTCGTTATTCTGAGTAGTTAGCTATCCCACTGCAGCCGTGTGAGGCGTGCTCAAGGCCTACAGGGAGCAGAAGAGTGTGATTATCCACGACGCCATCCTGGGAGGGGCTTCACAGCCCCTACACGCCCTGAGCATCTCGTGTCCCCCCGACTCAGCCGGGCCAATAGCTGAGTGGCTCCCATTCTCATCAGCAAAAACGTAGTCTTCACCACCCCCCCCCCCCCCCCCCCCCCCATCAGGAGCACACGGTGTCATACTGTATATCAGTTTGTAAAGTACTCGTTATGAATTAGCAATCATAGTAGAAACATTATTTCAATATGCACAAGTGTAAAAAAAAATATATTTAATAATGTTCATTCATTTCTTTCACAATTGGTAAAATAAGTTAACTTATTTCCTCAAATTATACTTTTAGGGCATTGAAGCATGGAAAACAGAAATATTGTTAAACTACACATGATGCTAATTAGTGTGGTCACTGTGGTTACCTGCTTCAAGTTATAGCTGCATTCATGAGCTATTTGTGTGGAATTTTTAAGTTCACACATACTTTCAGCACGCTGGCTCGTGAACATGTGTTTCATGTGATATCATAACATGTAGGAAATAAAGGAAAAGAATGAAAATAAAAGCCATACCTAATGACTGGAAATATATGTAACATTACAGATTTATAAAATTAGATGAAGGATTAGGTATACATGTGGTTACTGTTGCCCATAAACATTGTTTTCACCACAAGAGGCAATGTTTTACATGAATTTTGAAGATCAATAAGAATGAAATTATTTATTGAATGACACATATGCTGTGTTTACCTTGGAGTATAAAATTTTGCACAAAATGTGAATTTAACAACATGTTTGCATTTTGAAATACAATCCTGTGAGCAAAGACATTGACTACTGTTTGTGCGTGGAAACTGCTGTTACTTATGCTTACTAAATTTATGCCATCTTCTGTCATTTATGTAACATTTTGTGTGCATATGTTTTTTTTCAAAATCAAGCAGCTCATAACGTGACATACACATGGATAAATAAATAATGTATATGGCCATATTTTCAGGTAATATCACTAGGTTTATCTACATAAATAATTGTTTAACCACGTAATCATATTTGCAAATATAAAACAGGGCTATCTTAACCGGTACAACTGCAGATTTATTTCCCTCATGAATCTCTCTTTACAGTTTACACCCAAATGCAACACACACAGCCACTTTCATTCAAATCTGTTCAATCAACTGTGTCAATGCCATACTGAAAGTTGTTTGTTTTGGGCAACATTAACATACTGTTTGCACAAAACCGACTTAAATAGTTGACTTCAAGGAAGTTGCAATATGCTATCCCCAGTATACTCCTGAATCCATGTCTATATGCCACATTTATGTTGCTGTGATGTAGTCACCAACTATACTGGCCATTAGGTGGCCGCCTTGGTGAACATGCAGTAATTTGATCATTTAAAGCCTAGAAGTGCAAAAGCGTAAGGGCGAAACATTGCTCATCATGTCTCCCCCAAGCCTCTAAGCACAAGTTACTGAACCAGCATTCAATCTTCTTGCTAAACAACTTGCTTCTATAAGACGTTCAGTGGTGACCTTATCATTTTATTTTGTAATATTAACGGATAAATACGACACATATTTTTTATTATTAACATCTATAACTCCTAAAATATTCAGCATCAAGATTTTTAAACCTCAAAAGCACTATAAAAACACCAATCTTCACCATTTTCGGCAGCCTAAAAATTTACTTTAGAGAGGTCAGGAGGGCATCCCCCAGGGGCACTGGAATGTAATTGAGTTGGAGGGGTAAAAGCTCTTGTGGACCTAAATTATTATTTTTAAGGGGAGGGGGATCTTACCATAATTGTTTTGGCACCGGGGCCATAACCAGAAGGAAAAAGGGAGGGAGGGGAATTTTCCCACGGGAAAATTGCACTTTATAGGTGCAAAATGGTGGTATTTAAGCTGTTTTAAACCTAAATTATATTCACTATACAGTATGCAGATATTTTAGTATTTTTAAAGGTGTAATTTATAATGTTATACAACAAACTTAAAAAAATATATAATAAAATTATTGGTGTAGGCAGCATTTTTGAACAAATGTGTGTCCTTCAATTTATTTAGTAATCACCTTGTGAGTATGCTAGTCACGGGCATACCGGAACTTACAACAGAGCCAGAAAAAAATTGCTTGGGCAACCAGTCACTCCCGATATTCTGCATGTACTAACATCAAGGACTATGTAATATGAGCAACCAGTCACTCCCAAAATTCTGCATGTACTAACATCAAGGGCTATGTAATAATCTAACTATTTTGCAGACATTTAAACTCTTAAATCTGTATGCAAATGTTGTTTATACTTTATATTTGTGTTAAAATGTACATAATTCAACTTTTTGTTTTGAAATTTTCTGAATTTACTTAGTAATATCTCTAAATACATAGTATTAAACAAAGAAAGCAATCACGTCTAAATTCATCATTAACTGCAAAAATTAAGTTATACTGGTGTGCACGAACACGTTCGAGAAAGAAATCAAACATTATAATAAGACACCAATACTATACGTACATATTTGAAAATAATCTATAGGTATCTGATAATATAATTTATAAATTTAAATAATCATTCGTTGATATTTACACCTGGCTACCAAATCTAAATCTATGTTGGACTACTAAGAGGAAGAAAAGACTTTAAATGTGTTTTTGGTTATTCCTTAATACTCAGCAAACTCTTCAAGATATAGTTGGTTTATGCTTCAAAATCATTAATTAAGTACCAGAAAAGTAGTTTCAGAATGTTTTCTATATTTGGCTCCCAATAGATGAAAAGGGAGAAAATTGGATTTATATGTAACTTTTACGTAGCTGGTACCAAATGGGCTAAATTTTTGTGATTTTTGCATCACTTGGACACATACAAATGTCTAAGATGGGATTTCAAGACGTTTTGAAATTCAATACTTTAGGAGGCAGGAAGACATGCAAAAGTGTTCTATTATTCATCCACATCTAATGAACCACTTGAGATATCAAAGTGATTTTGACTTCAGGATTATGCTGCTTACGAAAATACCCAAAATAATATTTCATGATTTCGCCAAAACCGACACCCCTACCAAAAAAAAAAAAAAAAAAAAAAAAAAAA